>OMLF01050267.1:0-14696 GCA_900302615.1 Holocentrus rufus
ATGGCAACAGCGAGTGCTAAAGTATGAGGGACACACTTCAATTATGGATTGGGGCTTAATCTCAAGTTAATTTGCCATATTATCAGAACCTGTCAGTCAGATCAGTCAGTCATTAGGAGCATATATGGGTACTATGAAAGCTTGGTGCTCACGGCTGAAAATGTAGAGATCCCCTTGTAATTTAACATCATTAAAACGCTTTTTATAAATTGAATCAGCATATTACAAATAATTACTTTCTACAGATAATTTACTCTTATGTAAACTATATCACCACTACATCTCTATTTTTTCCATACATCAGTACATTTTATTGTTATGGCATCATGTACTGTTCATCATGTTCTGAATGCATCTCAGTAGCACATCATTGTTGTTTATCCAAGGTTTTATTAGACACGCTGTCAGCCTGAATCCTCAATGACACCCAGTTGAGACTATGTCCTTAATCTGATTCAGTGCTTTGGCCAACCACTGGGGGACTCTATCAAGTATGACTGCACCCAGTGATGACATCATTCAGTCCTTCTAATCTACCCCTAAATTAGCGTCTGTTTGCTAACATTAGCACTAATATTATCTACCAAAAATTAGAGCAAATGTCCACAAACAAATGTTTGAGGTAACTCTGGCTACTTTTAAAAAAAGATCATCCTTGATTTACACTAACTAGTCTTAACTATAACATTTAGTCGCAAATGTCGATGTTTGATATTTGTGAATTTTGTTGAGCAGTTCACGGGTCTGGTATTGCCTTTGTGAGCTGTGTTTCTCTTGATTGGAAAAACCAACCAAGCCAATCTGCACATTCGCAGGTGAGACTAGTTAGTGAAAATGCTGGTGCAAACCTCCGCCCAGCAGACAACTTGCCCATAAAATATTGCTGTGTGACATGAATCAACACACCCATCACTTTGTCCCCTTTTGGCCAGTCACTGTACTACAAGATTGTGATTTGAGCTGTCATAGTTGTCTTAGTAGGAGGTCGTGGGTGCACTCCAAAACCTGCCCAGCATGTGCCGAGTTTATGTACCATGTAGTCATGATTTCTACCACATTTAGAACTGGCACACAAGATGGCACCTGTCACTTGTGCCTGCCTGAAGTCTCAGCACAGATGGCAAGGCTATGTGTAACCAGGTGAAAATGGTTATAAAACATTTAACAGTGTTAAGCATATTATTCAGTAGTTCACTGGTAAAATTAAATTTTAATAGCTGTATATACATTTTCATGGAGATGGGATTACTCCAGGTTGTGATGATGTCAACGGGCACGGGGGTTGCAGTTCACAGCAGAAAGGGGCTCTGCGTTCTCCCATGTGTCTGTGTTCTGTTGACTTTCTTTGTCAGCAGTGGGTTTTATAAACCAGCCCAGAAAACACAATGCACATCCTGGATTTTTTCACCCGTGATCAGACTGAACACGGCCACAATAGGATAAAAAATAGCCTATTAGGCTGATAGGTCCAGTAGTATGCCAAGAGAGAAAGAGAGAGTGAGAGAGAGAGAGAGAGAGAGAACAAGCTAGACAAAGAATGGCATGAGAGAGTATCGTACCAACCAAGTAGGAGAGCAGAGCCTGATCAATCGTGCTAGACAATGAATGGAGTGAGGAAGCAGAGGTACCAAGAACAAGTGTTTATCAAAGTTTTTGAATCACTTCAACTACAAGAGGTTCTTCCTCAAACAGTCAAAACTATGCAGAAAAAAATGTAGGCTGATAGGTCCAATAGTTTGCAAGATTAGCCACGGACAGACACACAGACACATGGACATAGACACACGGACACATGCCTCCAAACGCATAATCTTCTGGCAGAGATAAAAAAAGAGTAATAAGAATAAAATGGCGGAAACTGTTGCGTGGCTCCTGTCTGGCTGTCCCAGTGGATTCACTGGACAGCATGGCTGCATGGCAGCTCGGACAAGAGCATGTCTAAATAACAGATCTGAACTGAATAGTTAAAATTAAAGTGATGCGGCAGTGGAGCTCATAGAGTTTTTGTTGCACCAAGTGCTACATATGCAATTTTTTATTTTAATTATTATTATTTTAATTAATGTAAAGTGGGTACATTTTGGCTAAATGCACATGCTTGCCCCAGATACTACAGCTAGCATTGCATTTTTTGTCATCTAAAAATTCTAAGTTTAAATAAAGTTTTCAACCTTGGTCCATGCGCCGAGTGTCAATAATTTTGTTATCAAATCATTCAAAATAAGAATTGTTGATTTAGCACCTGAAACACTGGCAGTTCAACGTATTCAGTTAAATGTGGAAGCAATATCTAGCATTATTATACTCATACATACTCAAACAACACCTAGATATCACTTAAAATCTCAAAAAGCATAATTTAGTGTTTCAGTGTTTCCCTTTAAGTGGGACTGAAGTAGCAGAACGCTGAGTGAAAACTTTAACACCGTAATTGTCCTCTAACAGGAGTGAACTTAGCAGAATATTTTCTCACAAATGGCATCTTACAGGACAAGGTAACTTTGATTGGTTTAAAATGACAAAGTGCCATCAATATAAAGTAGCTTGCATTTTGTCATTAAATGTTCTCTCCCCCACCCATGCATGCCCACACACATACACACACACACATGCACGCCCACACATACACACAGCCCAAAATGAAGAAAGCATATTGGAATGTTAGCTTGTTGCCTCTTGCGGCTCAGACAGGGACAACTGCCAGGTCCCATGACACTGCTATAATTTATGGGGAGAATATTAAACACTAAGCACTATTGATCTCACTCTCGTTGTGTGATGTGCTCCTGCTGGGAATATCTGCTGGGCCCTGTTAGGCACTTTCAAGAGGGGGAAGATATCCTATCACAACATCTTTCTTTCAGGGGAGAAACTCAACCGTGGACTCATTGTTTTCTCAGTAGGTCTTTCTCAATATGCAGTCTTGTGCATTCCTGTGTCCTTCATGACGTGTTTAACATATCAAACCATCTAAATGCTACCCTAAAGCAAAAGGACATATGCACAGGGGATTCATGGGTAAAGATCCCAGAAGTTTCCGAGCCAACTGAGGATACATGGTAAAGTCAGTTGACAGGGAGCATGAACTAGAATGAATGGGAAGCCCCAGGATTAATTGCGAGAACAATGCCTCACATCCACACTGCATAACAGTCCGTAGCGCAGAGCCAGTTAAACCAGATGGGGAAATGAACAGCTGTGCATATTAATTGATTGTGCCAGTGACGTCAAGCCCACAGTCCAGATTTAACTATAGTAATGCTTAGCACTGACTTTCTTGAGAGCTTCATTCTGCAAGAGAAGTTGGGAAGAATATTTTATACAAAGAAAATCTTGGCATTTTTGAATTAGATATTTACCTGATGCATTAAGTGATTCATGATTTTATCAATCTGTGCCTACCAGTAACAGTCAACAGTCATAATACTTAGAAACACACTTAATCAACACCAGGTTTTACCATTATAGGATTTGTGCTTTGAAACGTATGAGAATGAATACAGGTGCTGTTCACTCATGAGTGCATACTGTGAAAGACCAAGCCGAGGACAGTGGAAAAACATAGCTATGTTACCTGAGGTCAACACAAGCTTAACAAATCCACACTAACCAGAACAAACCGACCTGCCTAAATGAAGCCCAGGGGGATATTTATAGGGACTAGGAAAAACCACATGAGGGTAAGACAAGTACAACAAACCAAACAAATTCATTTCAAACTTAGTAGAAATATTCACAAACAAACAATGTACTACAGAAATTCTTTAAATATATAGTGTTATTAAATATATAGTGTTATCAAAACCAAACTGTTATTATTGTGACTCAAATTTGAATACTAATAGACTAATAATAGACTGATAAATTGCTAAACTAAGAAAAAAAAATAATGATGATTTGGTGTGGCATTGTCTTGAAGAGAGTCTTATTGTGGGGCTGCAGCTCTCACATATACATACATTCTGAAATGAAAAATTATTAAAATAAATGTAAGCATTGTTTTAACAGCTCATTTTGAAGCATTAACTCAAATAACAAAATCAATAGTTAAACCAATGAAGCTCTTTGCTTTGTTCTTTCATAATAGCGTAGTTAATGGGCTTAAATGGAGCCCTTCCTGGTTTTCCCAGTGTAGACTCATTCCATTTTCATAAGGGTTATAGGCTGAGCAAAGTCTTCATTATTTGTCTCAGCACCAATAGCAGACTGGACATCTGCACCTGCAGGGTGAGGCCAAAGACAAGAGGTGTTTCTTTAGTCCCAGGCTGTCCCTGCACAGTGTTTGTCATTAAAATCATGACTCAAACTGATCTACCTGTAGGTTCATTGTTGGTTGCCATGAGCAACCGATGCAGTTTGGCCCTGCTTAGAATCAGAGCATTTGGTTGGAGCACATTAGTACTCAAAGCGCTGGCTTTTTGGGATGTACCATGGGGGACTAAGAATGTGACAGAGAGGGGTTCGTTTAACCTTAAACAAAGTCCTTGGTAATTTCTACAGTGTATCCAAAGACAGCTTAGTTCGTGCTTACTTCATTTAACAACTTTATTGCTACCATTAAAAGGGTAAAAATACTGTGTTCACATCATCACATCAACATTGCCATTTCACTTTTTCAACAGATGATTTGTGCCAGTCATCATTTCTGTGGACAAATAAATAAAAACAAAAACAAATAAATAAAATAAAATTGATTCAACTGCCTTCTCAAGTGTCTTGCTGTAAATAGTAAGGCTGTGTGGTAATGTTAAAACATGTGCCCTGGAGCTGCTCTGTTGATAATGATCTCCCTGATCACTATCAGTCATAATGATCATGATCATGACTGACTTTTAGGTCTTAATAACATGTTTTATAAGTGTTTTAGGCACATCAGACAGTGGTGCATGTCAATTTACATAAACAGAACCAGCCAAGTCATAGTAGAACAGTTGGATATAAAAATTGTCAGTATTCTTCACCATGTGAGCAAAAGTGCAGACAGAAGGTAGCTCAAACTTAAACTACTGCCCAGGTGCTTGATTTAAATGGATCCCATCAATCCAAACAATTGATTTCAACACCAATGCCCCAGTTTTGATACAAAAACAAATAAAGAAACTGTATTTACCTAAACTGAAACTATTGTGGATTCAAAGTGATTAATTTTGGAGTCTTTTCCATGGCAAGAGAAGATAAAATGGCAAAGAGGTATGATGCTTTTCTGTTGTGATATTTATACTAATTTAAGTAAAAAAAATAATAACAATAAAAAAAGAAAGTGAACAGTTTATTCCTTGTGTTTCCTGTTTTGAGAATACATATGCCATATTTATAAAAATGATAATATTTTGTAATTTATTTTGAGACATTTAATGAGTAAATATTTACAATTTGTGACATGATGTGCATATAACATTACCAATCTCTGCATGCCACTTTAAACAGATACATTGCAACACTTGATTGTACCAACACAGGACAAACAAAGGACTGGTTAATCCACTAAATTAAAAGGCATACCTGCATTTGAATTAAATGGTTAAAATAAGCTCAACAAAGGAAGAATTATATCCAACGTAAGTAATAGTTGTGCCTTTTATTTCATATGCAAACGCAGTGTGTATATTTATGATGAGGCAAGGCGTACATTTTTGTCTGCAGTGAAACCCCTCGGTTTCCCTGGAGCAGGCCTGGCTGTAAATTCACTGTGGAAATGGATGCAGATTATAGCTTAATTAGTCAAGGCTTTAGCAGCTATACTGATGCTGCTCCTCTCTCTCGCCTATTTCTTTCTCTCTCTAACACACGTGCATTCACACACAACAAAACAAACAGAGGAGGGGTGAAATTACACAACAGAATACACAAACATAACACACACACACACACACACACACACACACACGACTGCTCTGAAAGAGGTTTATTTCAAAGCCACCTCCAAGGATGCAGGCACGTTTCCTTTATATCCAATTCTGTAATCCAAACATGCGTCGCTCTCATCCTACCTCTTATGATTTAGCCAAAGTGCTCAGGGTAATGAGCAGGATGACCCCCATTAAACCACAATTCCTAATTTTAATGTAGTGGTTGAGCCTGTGTTCGGTAGTCAAGTGGCTCTCTGGCTTCAGAATAGTCTGAGGTGAAGTTTGAATATTTGGTGTGACTTTGTGATCAGCAAATTCTAACTACTACTATAATGAATGGGAAATATTGGATAAGGGCAGCCGTAACAGACATAAGTCCCAGTTTCTTTGATTATTCCCATCCATCTGCCATTATGAATGGCTTCACTTGTCAGCTTTAACATTCACTGTGGCCAATACCAAAAAATCAAACCCTGGATACTAGCTGTATCTTGGCCACAGAATACGTAACTGAGAGTCCAGACAACTTAAATATTTTTTTTGCACATGTAAATATGATTAGTGATTATCAGTTATTTTTTTATTTTGTACAAAATCTCTGAATGTGATCTCTCTATTGCAGAATATCCCATCACACATGTTGAAAGTGTGTTTTAAATTGTACAGTTTTCATAAACTTGAAAGAACAAGCTTCTATTTACAATACAGCACGGTATAGCAATGTATAGATACACAGATTAATACCCAAATGTATGGCTGTGCATGTGAGTCCTCTGAAGTCTCTGAAATGTCTCTCTTAGCAAAGGCAGCGGAGAAGACTGTTCAAAATGTTTTTCTCTGGGTATGTCATTTATTGTTGTGATCCACTGGTCTAAGAAAGAAAGAAACAACTGCAGAGAATATTTATTTCACTAAAACACTCTGTGGGTAGACAATGTTCGAGCTGGTGCTAGTCTTCAAACAGCCTTGATAGGAATGAGTTTCAGAAAAGTTATCTTCACAATGTTGGTACAGACATATTTCTAACATTCATTAGAAAATAGCTGTTGGCGGCTTGTTCCACAGTACGCTGTTCATCAACATTTCTGCCTTCTGAACTGAGTTTATGTGCAGAATGTTGTGATAATGGTGAACCGACTGCCCAGCAGATACTGATTTGCTGACACTGGGCTCAGTATTTGAACAAAGAGACACATTCCTCCAAGTGAAAGCCTTTGCATTCCTATACATCTGTCCAGCCTTTGTAATTTGGTAAACTTATCAGTTTAACACAAAGAAGAGGGGCATACATAATTTTAAGAATTATGAGTGAACCTCTCTGCAATGAGAGAGCTAAAAAATGAGTGTATCATGTTTGTGCATGATACACTCTCACTGGTTTTTGTCTTTTCCCCTGGTGCATACACACCAACCGGACTTGTCCTTATGTGAAGATGTCACCAGTTTACCAATCAACAGTCCCTCCAGGAATCAGCAATCAGGAATTCACATGAAGTTTTTTATTTATTTATTTATTTTTCTATTTATTTTTTGACTTTCTTACTGGGAAATAGCTTTTAGTTGGATAATATTTACAAGAACTATAGCTAGATGTGTGTGTTTGGTGTGTTTTTACCAATCTGTGCAATTTTTCAAAATGTCACATGTTCATTTAACAATGGTTTAGTTGTTTGGTATTTGTTGTAACAGTCATATTTACTTTAATTATTTTAGCAGCTAAACTGCATCAGTGACAGACAAGTACCAGTAAAGTTAAGCAGCGCATTTTCTGCAAAGGGCCTAAATAGTATCAGTGCAGAGTACTACATCAGTGGCATTATGATAAAAATGGCCAGTTTATACAACTCTAATCCTGTTTTTCAGATCAAATTAAATAAATAAATAAATAAATAAAACATAGAAGTGTAGTTCAGTTACTCTATCAGCTTCAGGTGATGCCTGTGATAGCAGAAATTGGGAAATAGCTGCTTGAGATTTCTGGACTCTTGCATTTTATTAACTATGGCCATTTCCGGAGGCATGTTGCTTAATGTCACAAAATCCTTCATGGGCAGCAGAAAATAGCCTGCAGCGCATTTTGCAGTTCATGTTATATTCATTCTCTCACACACACTGTGAAGCCACAGATATTCAGCTTCCCATTTTTGGTGATATTTTTTGCAAACTCTTGCATTTGACAATAAGGCATGAAGAAGAGAAAGAGGCCATTTTTAAATCCCGACTCCTGCTGCCCGCTAGCAGCTCCTTAACATGACAACAGCCAATGTGGACACACACACACACACACACACCAACATGCACAAAGCAAGCAAACAGAAAACTGCCCTCCTGCTCTAGTTTGTTCAAACACATTTACTCTGTAGTTCTGTTTTCATAATGAAAGTTGTTTCATTCTAAAATTCATAATTATGTTATTCATAATTGTGTTATTGTAATTTTATAATTCAAGGTGGGAAATGTGGTGGAAATCATTAAGTACCAGTTTGCTCTTCATTACAATTCATTACTTAGCAGTCCTAGCTTCATTATACCATGGGCACTATCTCTATGTTAGGCATTAGGTAAAGGTCAGTTCCCTGTTATGGGCACATAAACCAATCAAATTAATGTCTAAGGGGCTTTGGAAACATTTGTTTTTGGGAAAATGTAATTATTCCTTAATTTCTGATTAATATTAGAAAAGAAATTAAATGAAAACTCAGATTAATACAGTTTACATCCATTATTTTACTTGTTGCTATTGCATCAGTATTTTGCAAAACTTTTTTTTCCCTATTTTTATTCAAATTTTTCTCCTTTTGAAAAAGTTAAGTTCAACTATCTGGTCTTAGTGGATGTCAATGCTCCACTGCTGTGCTTCAGAATACATGCTCAGTTAAATGAAATAGCTGTAAAAATGTGATGTTGTGTTTTTAGATATTGAACTCTGTGTATGCTCTCTATCTATACCCACAGGATAATAATACCCTTTTATATGGAGACAGAACAACGGAGGGGAACATCAAAGGGAATGCAGACCAACTCCTCACAGACCTGCATGTTAAAATGTATATATAATACAATACCAAAAGTTAGAGCAAAAGATCGTGTAGGAAGATGCTCCATGTAATGTGAGAAGGCATACAAGTGAAACATACAACAACCGTATTAGGAACTTTGTCGCTCCTTCTCCGCACTCTTCTAGTCAAGTGTCAAGTCAAGCATCAGCCCTCCTTTTCAAGTCTCACCCCTGCATGGGTAAAGTATCTACACTGCATCCAGTATCCCCTCTCTCTATTACCTGAAACTCATGATTGATGGCCTATTAGACAGATGCTGGGGTGATAGGGCTGCAATGATGGGCGATCGAGGCACGTACGCTGCGGGTTTGATAGATGACCAATGCAAGGGGTGAGGATTGTGAAGGAGGGGTGAAATCTGATAAGTGGAGTGTTGATACCTGACTAGAGGAGCGCTGAGGACTGAGGAGGAATAGCAATGAAGTTCCTATTATGGTTGCCGAAGAAAAGACGAACAGTCAGTTGTTAATTCTCATTCTGTTGCTTAATGTGGACAGCGAATTCCCACTCACTGCCCACTCTGATTTGGGGCTCTGAGACTTTACACAAATCCCTTCTTGCACACATATATTGCAGGAACAATTGTTTCTGCCACACACTTCAATGTGTGTTGGGTCTCCTCAGTACATAATTATGCGAGGTTTTATTATTTTATTTTTCATTTTCTTTCCTTTTCAGTCTTCTAGAAACGGAAACTATTCATTAGGTATGAATTTAAGACTTTATTCCCTCAACCACCCCCTTCACTTAAGAGTATAAACATATTCTGTAACTCTTTTGCTGTTTGGTTTCAAAATGCAGGATTTTTTTGACCCTTGAATCAGGTCGAGGGTTGCCATGTTGTGGTTACAGATATGTGAAAATGTACCGTGTGGATTGCATGTATATATTGTGTTGTATAGATGATCTGGCAACTTGGGTAGCATCAGACAAACATACAGAACTTATGGATCGATACATGATGATCATTTATATTTCCCAGGAGAAACAGCAAAATGGGAGGGTGCAGGGACATGGCTTTGAAATACACTCAAGAACCGCCGTTGGTAGGTATGATATTGTCTACAGCCTGACTAACTCTATCTTGTTTTCCTTTATACACACACACACACAGGACAAAATGACTACACCCAGTCCTAATGGAAGACTAGCAAACCAGGCGCTCTATAGTAGCCCAGGCCTGTGTGATCGAAAGCCATAAAATAGAAGAGCTGAAGGGTAAAATCTAAAGTTGACTAAGGCTGCTATGTAATAGATTCTAATATAAAAAATTCAGAGTGGATTTAGCCATACTAATAGCATGCAGCAGAGTATTGATCCCCCAGCAGCAGATTCCTTCACAACACATGTAAACAAAGCACCATCTGGACACTTGCACCTTCAGTCAAAGGGCTGGTCAGGCTAATAAGATACACTGAACAGTGAAATTGCTACTATGGCATCACGCAATGAACATGCCACTTGTAAAAATGAGACTTGGGAAGTCATAACAAAACAAGGCAAGGCTACAACACTACAAGCTCAGCGTTCACTGGCGAGTGGTTTTGCACCAGGCAACTGTCATTCCTTTTTCCACTATTTCGGGTTGTACTGGCAATAATAAACTTTTGTGCTGTACATTGTGCATTGTGTGTACTGTACAAGTGGTAGCTTATATATTTTTTTCACCCTTTTTTTTCTTTATTTTTAACTTGAACACAATATACAGTCTCTATAACATTGGTTTACATATATCATGACTCGATCTACTTTTAATTACTAAATAATTGCTAATCTTTAAACTAACAAAGGAATCTGCTAAGTGTAAATTTCTTCATTAGTAAAGACTCGTGGTCAGCAGCAATGCTGTATAGGTGCATGTGTATATTGCATATACTAACCAGAAACAATGATCATTCCTGTTCAATGCCGTAATTTGAGGCACCAGTGCAGCATTGGTGCCTGATTCACCTCAGGTCATTGGCTTCAATGCAAGTGCATATGCTGGATACTTTATAATAATAATTGTTTTGAAACACCAAGCCATGCTGGCTGTCTCTCCTGTAAGCTCAGGTATTGGCAAGGTGACATTTTCTTGCTGTTTGGGAGCTGCTGGACTTCCAATACAATCATTTTTGTTTTTATATTTTCAAGTGGAGTCGCAGGGAATCCCACTGATTTTTCCTCTTTCAACTGAGGTTGGCAACATTTATTCAACCAAAGCCGTGGGTTGGTGGCGTCACGTCACCATCGCTCCCACTCTCCCTTCATATGTCTTTCCTAAAGTCTCTGAAAAAACGTCTTGGTACATTTTACAAAGAAGGTCAGTGATGGCAAGGTGTATTTGTGCACTATATGCTCACAAACAAAAACAGTGTTTGTTGAAAAAGCACAAAAATAAACAAATAAAACAACAACAACAGCAAAAAGTGAATTAGCGAAGATTTGGCCTTTTACAACCGAGCGGATTTCTGAGTTCCAGAAGTCAGTGCCTGGGACAGCATTGCATTACAAGACTAATTTGCCCTTTACTTGTCTTAATTTTTGTCCTGACACAAAATTTCAATGAGGCAGTTTCTTTGAAGTTAGCTTAAACTTTAAGGCATTTGAAAATGGATGTTATCACCCCCCTCTCTCAAAAGGGTTGACCTGGAAAACTCTGCCAGCCAAACTCATTTGAACAACATCAATGAAGGTGACCCCTGAACAGCAGGGCTCACACTGCAGTGGCAATGCCTCAAATGCTATTTAACTGAAAAAAGATGAACCTGCTTTGTTCTCATTGAACGCTTCTGTCAGAAAAGTCATTTGGTGATACAGTTGTGGGTAATGTTGCAATTAGTAATGTGTTCTGTGTTTAATTTGACCTAAAATGAGGTTCTGTCTCAGCAAAGACAATTTGAGAGCCGGGAAATGTGTAGGCCAATGTGAAAAGAAATCACTTTGGCCATGATTTGAAATGCTTATGATAAGGACCTTAACTATGTGTTGGCGGCAATCTGAAAGCTTCTGTTAACCTTTCTAATCTAATGCAGTCATATCCGTCACAATGATACTCGCTTATCTTACACCTGAAATGCTTTTGAAAATTGAAAATTCGAAATAAGCACCCTCATTTCATTACTGGACTGAATTCAAAAGCCAGCCCCTACTCTAAGTACATCTCTTTTCATTAAAATTTAATTTTACAGTTTACACTTCACTGTTGGTGAATCCTGTGTTACTGCTAATTTTTGCAATTACACAATTGCCCCCCTCTGCTCTGTTCACACACCCACACCAACAAAGCTTCAGCATACACAGTTTGTATGGCACAAAAGAGATGAGAATGGCATGCTCTACCCTTCTATCAGTCACTATTTATAGCCCCAACAATTAAGCTGAGAAGACCTTCATTAGCCTGCTGCTATTCAGCAGGACCCTGAGTAGCCTTGCCAGCCAGCCAAACAGGTGTTCCTTAATAATCACTGCTGAACTGCCAGCAACACTGGTTTGCGATTTCCCCTCCATATGCTTCAAGCTGTTAGCAATCCACTACTGAGGAATGAATGACTTTCTGAGCCTCATTACAATATCTTACAGTATTTACACGTGGCCATTGGCTGGCAGTCTACCTTAAGATGGACTGGCAGTATTTGTGACGCAGTACCGCCTCATTTAGCTACACGTATTGCATATATATTGCATAAGTTGCCCTTGTCAACAATATTTATAATCAAAGATTTAAGTTATTTTCATGCCTCTACAGCGCTAATATAATTTTAACATTAAGACACAGAAAATTGGTCATTTTTCTTCTCTCTCCCAAGTGAATTTCTACTGGCAAACCTGCAGTATTTAGGGAGACAGACCTAGTCTACATAGAAGTTATTGGTGTGGACAGTAAAGGGATAATATATTATGCCTTTTCCAATATGCAATTCAGCATTCTAAACTCACAAATGGTAGACTACCTCACAAAACATAATATCCTGAACAAAAGCCAAATTCCTTCACTAAACACAGAATATCTAACCACATTTTCACTCTTTACTCCCTAACTGACAAGTATGTAAGAAAAGAGAAAAGTAAAGTATTTGATTGTTTTGTGGATTTCCAAAAAGCTTTTGATTCATTATGGTACCAAGGTCTTATAAATTGCTAAAATGTGGTTTAGGAGGGAATGTGTACGATTTGATAAACTCCATGTGTTCATACAGTAAATATTCAGTCAAAATTGGATCCAAAATAAAAGAATTCCTGCATCAGTTCCATGGTGTAAGACAAGGATGTGGACTGAGTCCTTCAGTCTCCAGCACATAAATGACTTGGCTGAAACATTAAAAGAGTCTAAAGTGCCAGGATTAAGTTTATCTGGCACTGAAGTAAAATGCCTCTTAAATGCACATGATTTAGTATTACTCTCAGCCAAGGACCTCAGCAAAGTTTGTCCGTTTTAGAGAAATTTTGCTGTACAAAGCCCCTGTTTTTTTTTTTTGTTTTTTTTTTCAGAAACCAAAATGGTTATCTTCCAGAAAAGGCCCAGAGCCCAAAGACACATTTGGGCATTGGAATCAATCACACAATCACTGAACCAAAGAAAAAAACAAAAAAAACAACAACAAAAAAAAACTGCCACACATACTTAGGAATTAATATCAACTCAACTGGGAACTTCAATTTAGCAGTGAAGGCACTTAAAGGAAAAAACAAGAAGAGCTGAAAATCCAAATTCAGATATGGTTAAAATTGTTCAAAGGAATAATCAAACATTTTGGGCAAAATAGCCTTTTTCTGACTTACAAAGACTGAGACAAGATGTCCGATGCCATTTTCACCTCTGTACATCCACTGATGATTAGCATTTTGCGTTAGTTTTGCATAAAGACTTGAAGTCTACAGGAGTCATTAGCCTAGTTCCGTCAAAATAAATAAACATTACAGCAACTGTAAACCTGTCTTATTTACACAATGTATCGCGCATATTTGAAATACACATCTCAGAACATTTTTAGAGTCGTTTTAGGAAAAGTTAGATAGTTGGAACTATAACCACTGACCACATCACAGAAGGATACCCTTCTGTGATGTGCACTAGATGGAGGGATACATGTATTCAGTGGTTATAGTTACACACAATGTACATAGTGACATAATGTAATATTTTGTAACATAGCTTTTGTAATAATGTAACTTAAACATTCATGCCAATAAAGCTTATTTGAATTTGAATATATGCTGGGTTAAAGGGTACCCACTTTCCAATTTAGGGCTGTATTTACTAAGAGATGTGCTAATTACTACTGTGTGCAAAAACTTAATGAGCACTCAGCTTTCTCCAATCTAGTGCCTTATTTATTAAGACCACTTATGCAAATCAAGTCAATTGCAAATTTGATTACCTGAGGCACAATATGAGTACTGAGTGCAGATGTACCAGGTGAAAAATGTATAGCGAGGTATTTAAACATTATGCTGGGAGAGAGAGCAGACTGATTATCCCGCTGTAGCAGCCAGAGGCCAGAAAATGAAGGGCTGCCAGAATTTCTGTCATTGTGGGCACAGTGTGACTCCTTTTGGTACAAGGTTCTTCAGGTTTTTCAATTCATTAAACAGAAAATCATCATTATCATTATCATCATCATTAGAGGAAGAAGAAGAAGAAGAAGAAGACGAAGAAGAAGAAGAAGAAGAAGAAGAAGAAGAAGAAGAAGAAGAAGAAGAAGAAAAATATCTCATATTTGAAACAGTAATTTTCAAATGCAATCTTATTTCTCATGCTTTCTGCTTATTGCAAATTTGAACAGATAATTTAGAAAGCATTGTTTTT
>OMLF01050268.1:0-17551 GCA_900302615.1 Holocentrus rufus
AAATTAAGCATAATAAAAAAGACAAAAGAATAAAACCAAGTCTGTGAAGTGTTTTGTCAATAAAAGTTATTTTTTATTATATATATATATATATATATATATATATATATATATATGTATATATATACATATATATATATATATATAAAATTCCCTGAACATCCATTCAGTCAACAGATCAATGACTTTTTCAGTGTATCAGATACACAATAGAATCAGCTGCTTCGTTTTCCCATAATTGCAGCATGGTATGTCAGCTATCCTTGGAAACAAGCACAATATGTAACTCAAATGCTGCATGTCATGCTAAAAAGGTTTATTAGACATTAACCATATGGAGAGCTAATTTTGTTGACGGCCGCATTGAGAGGCTTGAAGAGGGTGATGGGACAATTATTTGAATTATTTGCATTTCAGTGGGACCTAGCAATTAATTATCAATCAGGTTGTCTCTTCAAAGGTGCACTGGGCATCTTTGCACATTGATGGCTCCAAATGGCAATGAGAGGGTACTGAACATCCTAGCCTCAATCCTTTATCTGTCAACATGAAATTTGATCCTTTTCCTGTTAATATGAAACTTGGCAAATTTGCTATCTGCTATTGGCTGTTCTTTGGTGCCACGTTTTGGCAGCTTCTACAGAATAAAACAGGTAGTGAAATCACCTGGCACCAAAGGTTGTTTAGACAATGTAAGTTTGCTGATATTTCATGTCAATATCTTCCGTCTTTTTGAATATCAGTTATTGACGTGTCTGAGTCTACCCTCTCTTAAAGAGTTTATTCTCTTGTTCTTTTAAAAAAAGATTTGTAGTATTGTTTTACAGTATCTCTTTAATCTTTTTATGTTGCATTTGCATGTCTTTTTTCACTTCGATTATTGAAACATTTCATTAAAAAGATATTAGCAATAGTTTTATAAAACATTTTTGCAAAGTAATTTTCTAATTTAAAGATATTGAAAGTATATATCAATTATTGGCTATTGGCAGCTTCAGTTAAAAAAAATAGCTGAAACAGTATCAATATAAAAAAACAAAAACAAACATCAGTTAAATTTGAAATTTTTGCAGCGTGCTTATTAGGTGTGTGGCTTTACATGGATCGGGGTTTGGTATTTAGTTTCTCTTTAATGCTGCACTTCAAACAGAGATAACTGTTTGAACATTTTTAACTGCAATATCTAGAAATCCTGTAGTGTGTAATGTGATGTAAGTGAACTGAATGCAGCACATTCATGTGTATTAGCCAGAACAGTGTTTCATGCTTTATGCCAAAAGGATGAGAGAGAAAAGAGAACTAATGAAGGTGAGTCCATCTTTCTCTGGATGGCTCACCACTGTTTAGGAGACAGTTTGGATTTTGCACTTCATTTTCAATTCGACACTTTTTGTGTCAGATAAGTGTCCACGATGCAACACTAGAATTTTATTTGGAGATTGGACTCTCTGCTGCAACTCTACTTTGATCCGGGCTAACAAGATGTATTTTTACATGAAAATCTTGCCTAGTGCAGCTTTAATCACAAGCAAAAACACAACAAAGCGGTTTATGTTTCTGATAATGCAGGGAGGCAGTGTGTGCTGGTTCCACAGTGCAGAGATGAACTGTCTTCTTTTTTTGTGTGTGTCCCAGCCATTGCCCCCCTTTGCCAGGGTTGTTGCAGTGCCAGAGGCCCATGGGTGCTAGCCAGCGTGCAAGAGCAGCACGTGCAGCCATGGCCACCCATGCCACATCACTGTTTACATGACAGTCAAGCTAAGAGAGTGCCAAGGGAGGAGGATAGCCTTGGATACACTCTTAAAAACAAGAAGCTGTGGATGATGACGTGCAAATACAATTGATGGCAGCACAAAGTGTCCTCACGGTGTCACACATGTATTGGCCATGTGGGAGATGTACAGTAGATTTATGCTCTTGTCCTTACTGCAGCATCTAGCGTTTGACTGATAGGGGGTTTTGAAGGCCAGTACCTCAGCATTCTCAGTATTTTTACATTTCACAATTTCCATGTAAAAGAAACGACATTATTCAGTGTTTCCCCCTAGAATTTTATTCTTGAGTGTAAAGGCCTCTGAAACAATATTTAGATCATCATGGGACACTGAAACTCTCCATTTAAATCCAGGATACTATTACTACTACTCCAACTCCCACTACTACAACTACTCATTATTTTCATGCATGCTCTTCTATAGTTCAGTCTCATTAAAATCAGTTCAGGTTTAAGGTCTTTCCATAGGCAAAAAGAATTGATTAGTTCTAAAACAATATATGTATATGCATATATATGCATATGTTCAGATCAGTAGTGAGATGATCATCTCACTACTGATCTTTAAAGTACTGTACATCCGACTTGTATTGGACTGAAAGGACCAAAGATGGGAGTCAAAGGTCCCCAGTGCTTCATAGCTTAGTCCAATTAGACTGATTTGGGATACATCAATACAAACACTGGTATCATGTCTGGCCACTACCAGGCCAAAATAGGACATAGGACAACATGTTTTTGTGCCTCACATGTTTGCCCTTTCTGATGAACTGGAATATATCACAGTCATTTGTGTCAAGTAACTCCAAACTAATGGCCTAAGTATATACTGCACAGTCAACAATTAATGGGATCATTGCCTTGATCTGGCTAATTAAAAGCTTTCGTCCTTTGAACGAGGATGGGTACTGTAAAAGCCGCGCTTTCCAAGACCAAAGCTTGTGTTTTTCTGTCGTAGCCATGTTGTTTTCTTTGCTACAGATCATCCCTGAGGCCTACGCCAGGGATGCCTGCCAGCCATTCTTTACAACTCTCTGTCAAGTATGCTAATTGCTCTAAATAGCTGTGCATCCATTGTTGTGATTGACCCTCTAAAATGCCACGCAATCTGTCTCATATTTGGCAGTGTTTAGGGTACTTTGTCTCCATACACTCGCATCTCTGTTTGCCTCATTCTGTGTAATGGTTTGTTTTTGTTATTAGACTCTGGAACACAGTTTATTACAGGAGAAGTGGCTTGCTTTTACTGTAAGTGCAATTTGCTCTTTGGACCTGTTTACCAGCGAAACTTAAAGTGTAATAATGATTTCGGTAAGTTGGTCTTTTCTTTCAGCTTATTTTTTGCTATCATGGATGTTAGAGTCGAATGCTGATACCAGTGTTTTTTTGCAATGAAGCTGCTGATAGTTGATATTTTGCGCTGCAACTCAACATCTTGGTAATTTTCATGCTGAAGGATCACAAGTATTGAGTGTCTCCCTCAGAATTGCACTCTTGTCAGTGGGAAAGTCTCTGAAAGTCTCTGACAGCCTTTAGACCATTATGTGACACCAAAAACTAATGACCTCCTCTTTGGTGGGCTGGCAGCTCCTTGAGGCATAATGAGGCAGGTTTCACTGTGGGTTTTGCAGACATCTGAAATAATAAAAACATGCCGCCATATCATTTCAGAGGTGGATGACATTAACTGGCTGGTATTCAATAAAAGACCAATACCAGCCTGATATATTTGCAAATCGATATAGTTGTCAAGTCCTAGTAGATGCTACAGTGAAACAAAGGAAAAGCTGATAATTTTGAAGACATCCCCTACCAAGAGATACAGTACATCTGGGTGGTACACAGGTGGAGGAATGAGATCCTGAAGATTGCTTTCTGAAGCATCTCCCTTAAGCAAATTATCCACAAAGTGAAAGTCTCTGCTGAAGGCTGCAAGGCTACGGGGCTTCTGAAACATGAAAGCAGGCATCCACGATAGAAAAAGGGCCCAGGATCAGTGCAAAGGCAGGGAGATCTGCTGGGACGTTTGCAGGATCTAAAGGGAGGGTGCGATCGCGCTGTCTCATTAGATCAGTGTAACCTCTTTGTCTCTGCCTCTCGCTCCGCTGTTGCTCAGAAAGCAGCAGATTACAAAAAAAACAGCTTTGTGAAAATGCTGTGCTGATATCGGTCATAGTTTTGCTTCTGAGTTTATGTGTGTATGTATGAGGAGTAGGAATTTCTGAAGACTAAGCACAAAGTAAATTTGCTTTCTGTGTAGTCTTTTTCTGTTGATATACATTGCATATATCTGTTTTTTGATTTTATTGCTTTTTTGCTCATTTGTCCTTATAATATATACATGGTATATCATCACATGTTTCATAATGTATTTTTCATCAATCTTTTTCTTTGTTTCAGTATGTTCTCACTGTTATTTTGCACAACCTAATGCTAATGCCTAATGCCTAATTCAGTTGCTTTTGTTTTCATTTATACAATTCCAATGTGGTTGTGTCTACACTCCCCACAATTTCTGTATCCTGGTTGTTATTTTCTTAATTATTTTCTTCGCTGTATCCTGTTGCTATTTGCTGCCGCTGCAACTCATCTGACAATTTCATGAGTAGACAGGCCGACGTACAGAATATAGTCTGTCTCTGCTATGCATCCCCTCCTCCACTATATGGCTGCCTATAACAATGGTGCAGTTTCCATGGCAGCTAGTGCATGGTAAGCTTTAGGATAACAGGGAAAAAATGGCAGAGGGGTAGGAAATAATCATAGGGAATGAGGAACTAAAAATAGCAAGGGAGTAATCCCAGGCATTATTTATTCATCTAAAACTTCACACGTCTTTGTGGGCTCTGTAAACATTTCCTCTGCTGTTTTCTGACCTAATCCTCCCCCCTCAGTCTCACTGACTAACAGTCTGTGTTTAGGGATGATAAAGTCAAACCCTTAACGCTATGAGGATGGCACACTAGTAGCTGATCATACAGGGACTGGATTCACTATGGTGAATGTAAGGTGGGGTTTTTTTGTGATGATTTTTTTATATGTACTGTACATAACTGAGGGCAAAGAGAGAGAGGGGTTTGTTATGATGGCAGTGCTACTGAAAGTGAAGGTAGGCATCTCTTGTTTTCAGTTCAGTTGTACACATCTTGTTTTCAGTTACCAATTACTATTCCTAGCTGCTAATAATTATTGCTAATAATTTGTGCTATGTACTAAGAGGGAGAGAAGAAGACTAATAGGAATTAGAATTCGTGGAAAAGATTCAAATGACCTTAGTTGAACTAATGCTGTGTAGCTGAAAATACCCCCGCAGTGGCATCTTATCAATATGCAATTAAATGTCTCTCTAAATGGGTTGCATATGCAATGGAATCTGCTGATATAACAAATGATCAGAAAATGTAACAACAATTTAATAATTGCCAGTTCAAACGAATACACGAATGAATGGAGTCTGTCCCATTGGTCATTTTAACCCCTTGAACTCTGATTTTCCCTTAAGTTTACCTTTAAGTAGCTTCAAAGCTAGAAGAAATAAAACTTTTTTTTTCCATTTTATGGGACAATTTCAGATCCATATTGTGCATCTGCTGGTTGTAACACTTCACTGAAGCTACATCACACTTACATTGAGTGAAATATTCAAAGCCAAGATGCCATTGTTTTTTTATGGCTGCAGCATTACATCAAATAGAAAAGATCTATGTCCTATGCATCATTTCACACACATTTCCCTGGAATTCAGCAGGACAGATTTGGGATCATTGGAAACCTTTGGATCTCCACTAGAATTTCAACAAAGTTCTCTGGGTTTGAACAAAACTCTGCATCACAGCATGCATCTGCACTGACAAACTCACTAATGGGATCAGCAGTGTTGAAGCATATGTTGTGTGATAGCAGTCCACTAACATTACCTCAAGAAAATGATCATTTGTATCTGCTCTATAGCCAAAGTGTAGTAATCTGAAGTGTTTGCAAGGAGCATTTAATTACATACTGACAATTTATTACATTATCAGTTGCCACATGCCAGATTGTGAGGGTGACGCAGGTTCAGTCACA
The DNA here is from genome assembly GCA_900302615.1 of Holocentrus rufus. Taxonomy (NCBI): domain Eukaryota; kingdom Metazoa; phylum Chordata; class Actinopteri; order Holocentriformes; family Holocentridae; genus Holocentrus; species Holocentrus rufus. The sequence goes on from OMLF01050268.1 coordinate 5,840, forward strand.
TTATACACATAGCCTAGTTTACACATTACAATGACACTGTAGTCTGTAGACTGAGTGCTGCTCTCCTAGTGTTAGATTGATGAGAAAGGGAATGGAGTTCAGCCCCCAGGCAGTGTGGGTCTGTGCTGTATGTGCAGGACCGGCTGGCTACCTCATACCACCAATATGTGTTATTGTGTCTTGTATGGAGAGGAGCAGAGTTCAATTCTGAACCAGTATTATTTTAAGCCACCAGTAGCTGGTATTTTGTGCTAGTATTTTATGTCAATCAACCATTTTTTGTGCCAGAAACAATCACAAGAGTCTTGTGTTTTCCCTCAAATTTTGCTCTGGTTAGCTTCTGAAACATTTAGACCATTTTGGGACTCTGCAGGCTATGAACTTTGCAATACCAGGCTTTGAAAATTATTTTTGAATGGAGTTTGGTTTGACATTTTCTACACACAAGAGAGAGGAAGGAGTGTATTGGGGTTTGGTGCCTGGATGCAGAAAGCCCAAGCGTCAACCTCTCAGCACCTCTCTGTTTCTCTGCAGCTCTCTGTTCCGCTGTCCGCGGTGCTGAAAACATCCATTTCCTGGTGGTGAAAGGTGTGCTGAGAGAAAGAGACCAGCCACTCTAACACAGGGTCTTTGGACTTGCGTCTCCATTTAGAATGGCAGGCGCTCTCTTATGAGCCAGCACGACGTCTTGTGAATAGACTTGGTCTCGCTGGTGTCGAGTGCTGTGTGAAATTTGAAGCTCGGAGCTATCGACGATTACTGAATGGTGTTGTGGTAAAAAAAAAAAAAAAAGAAATGACCCCAAAGCAGCGAATGTGAACGTTTCAATAAGGGCTCTTCAAGTTCTGCGGATACAACAGATGCTGTATTACACAGGTGGAAGAGGAGATGGGTGAGCGAGCCTTTATTCCACATGAAGCCAGACTGACAAGATATTATGAGGGAATCATTTTAGCTGCATGATTATTTTACACATTGGCCCGATCAGATAGATGGTTTTCAAATACATATAATTTGCTGCTAAATTATAGAGGTCAGTGTGTTTAGAAATAGCCCAGGTAGCAATTTGCTGCATTAATGAGCTCCCGTTTAATTGCAGAGCTGTCACAGGCTCAAAGTTATTCAAGAGAGAAGAGGGAATTTACTCATCTTTCTGTCCACTCTTTTCGCTCGACACTCAACAACCCTGCTGAAAACAACCCTTGACCTCTGACAGTTCCTCCATCAAAAGGCTTTTATAAGCATACCGTATTACGTAACATGCTGCATACCTGCAGCTTTTTCCAGTGTCAGAAAGGGAAGTCATGGAAACCACAGTATCTAGGTCAAATTGTTGACAAGATAATCCTATCCTAAGCTGTAGTTGGATTATCTGCTAAACTAAACCTGTTTCAGATGATATGTCACTAGCAGTCCAATTTTTAATCCAAGGGAAATGTCACTTTAATTATACAGCTTATTGGAAGGTACCAACCAGATGTTCTTATTTGGATTAGACTGATATGGGCTAGTACTGATACTAATAAGGCCAATACTCATACTGGTATTTTTGAATTGCAGCTGCTGAAATTTTATGTTTTGTGCTGATATTGAATTATAAATTTGCATACATTTTCATGCTAGAAAAAAAAAAATCAGTGTTTCCCCCAGGATTTTATGTTTGCCAGGGTGGAAAAGTCTCCACTGAAAGCCAGACTAATAAAATTCTCTTAGGTGGGTTAGCAGCTCTTTAAGGCAGAGTGAAGCAGGTTTTACAGACTCTTGAGTAAAATCCTCCCACATCTCACTGGGATGATTTCTCTGGCCAGACTTCTGAAATAAAAATAAGGATAAAGGGAGTCATAACGGCAGTGGCCGACTGGCTCCTATCTGTTTGTAAGTAAAAGGCTAACAGCCTAATACACCAGCAAGCCAATATATCGGTCTAGCTCTAATGATTGTAAATCAACAGAAATCCTCGCCTTTCATTGATAATCAATTGTCCAGCGTGACAGGCCTGTCAGATACACTGAGGGAGCAGGGGCAGACAAGCTGTGTGAATTGTCTGTCCTCTAGCTGCCTGATCTGATGACTCTGCTTGGCCCTGATTAGACTCCTGTTGTCTCACTGCCTGTAGTGTGCAGCAGTGGTGGAGGACGTTCAATCTAATTGCGGCCTGTCTGCTCTGTCCTCTGATTTAGGATAAAGAGGAGCTTTGACATGTAGAGCCTGAGCGAGAAAAATAAAACAATGTTCGGGCTTCCCTGGATGCCTACTGTACGATCCTACTGATCCTCCTGACTGGCTTTCTATGGAACACATCTACTTTATTTACATCAACAAGCGAAGACGGGAGTGTACTAGTGGTGTCCAAATGGCAATACATTTAACATGCTCGCTGTAGCATTTTAACATTGGTAAATTGTCCCCACACTGCGACTGCTGCTGAGAGGCCTGGCAGGCTCCACACTGCATTTTACATTGTGAGCCACTGGGTTTGATTTGGCGGGAAATCTGCTAGATTGCTTTACAGCACAGAACAGGAAGTGGGCACTGTACTTCCAGTGTAAACTGAGCTGTTTCCATCGATAGAGTGCAAGTGATGACATGTTTTGGATGGGTTCCCTCAGCAAATTTCTGAGCGATTATTTTCGAGGGTTTTCAAAAATTTTATGAAAAAAAGTTTTATGCCAATTTTATAAACTTTTCAACCACACACACAATTAACATAGACAGAAAGCTAACGTTAAAATGAACTTCAACACTTGGTTGCATTCTGTTGGTGTCACATCAGCACCAGCCCCCACTGCACTTCCAGTGTAGCAGCTGCTCCTCCTACTCCTTTGCAGAGCAAAGCTGTGCAAAAATGTGACGTAACCTGCTTGACATAATGAAGCATAATCATTGTTGTGGCAACTTGTTAGCAACATACTTATTATATCTAATAATGCTCTAATGTCTTAAAATTTTGCAGTTGAGATGTTAATGGGTGTAATTTATGTTGCAGAACAAAACAATCTTTCTTAGGCTTGTATTTACCATGGAATTTATTTTCTGCATATATGGAAACCCCTATGGGAAAAAGTCTCGGAAATCAAGCCAGGAAACTCATGGTTCAAAAATGCTAGCTCACTTCCAGGTTTTAGGACTAGAAACTGTAACACTCTATAGCAGCTGGTTGAAGGAGTGAAAGCCAAATAAAACATGTTTTGCTTATTTGCTAGCAAGACTACGGGCCTGAGATACAGGCTGCAATTTGTTTCGAATACGGTCTCATTTGTTTACAGGAACTATATCTAGACATCTCAGTTAATTTTACAATGATATAGTGATTTCAATCTGCAGCATTGAACTCAGGTCACTCAGGGGAACGCCTTTAAATGAATCTTCAACTGAGAAGAAAAGCAAGAGAAAGAAAAAAAAGAACTTGAGAGAGTCATGAGATCATCAGACAACCCATGCTATAATTTTAATTGTACAGTTCCAGTAGAAATTGTGTGGTTAATGTAAAACGTGTCACTAGTGGTCAACTGTGCACCACGGCGTGAATTTCACCACAGATACCAGCTTTGCAGTGTTCACAATAATGAGATTTAATAGTGGATGACAGGCTCAATCATCGTGTGAACATTAGACTGAATGTGGTGCAAGTTTATTTATATGCAAAATTTCCATACTGTAGCTTTAATCCAGGGCTTTACAAATGTCTTCATGTCATGGATGGCCAAATAGAGACTTTAGGCCGCGGACCATCATTTGATAGGATTTTGTCCCAAAGCACCTCATATGTTTTTGTTGTTGTTGTTGTTGTTGTTGTTATTTTTGTTTGTTTTTTGTTTTTTGTTTTTTGTTTTTTCTGATTTAGAATTGGACTATAACTGTATCCACTGGACATAAGGAGGTATAATTTCTTGTGAATTTAATTATAGTGGAATTAAAGTGTTCCTGTAGGGAGTAGCCTTGAACCTTCAAGAGACCCTTGTGTGTCCTTAGACCCAACTTTGACATCCACTGCTTTATTCCCTTTAGAGGGAACAAGTCAGGGCTAACCTGTCCAAAACAACAGGTCATGATATGAGTGGTCAGCTGGACCAGAGTTGGAAGAAAGACAGAAATTAAAGATGAAAGGAAATGATTAGTGAAAGAGGTGGACAGACAGAATGAGAGAACACACCCGCTGTGGGCCACACAAAAGCAGCTGTTTCATTGTGTTTACATTGCAACGCCCATATCAATCATTCCTCCTTTTACATGAGTGCAAATTAACGTCATAGCCTCGCTTGTTGACTGGAGGGGAATGTCTGATTATGTTTAACTGTTTGAGGGAATATGCTGAAGCTGATAAAAGCATTAAAACCAGAGCTGGGGCACAATATACTACTGTACTATAGCTAACATGATGAGCTCAATGGGGGAGCTACAGTAGTGCTTAAAGCTAACAGATGGCCAACCTGTGGCCATTTTCTGGAGGTCTAGATTGTGTTTGTGTGTGAGCGAGTGAATTTATGGCTGCACGTGCATGTCAGTGTTAACTTACATGTCATTCCTTTGTTGAAAGAGAGATAGGAAATGGGCTTTTGCTCAACAACAAGGTATGGTTATTTAAAGAGAGGCAACACAACAAAAGACAAAGACAGGGAGGCAAAGTGAGATAGTGAGAGAAAGGATTCGACTCATATGTTTGCCTGCCAGAGGTGCTTTTTCTACATTGTTGCCATAGCAACAGCAGTTCACCCTGTGTGTGTGTGTGTGTGTGTGTGTGTGTGTGTGTGTGTGTGTAAATGTGTAAGTGTGTGAGAGAGAGAGAGAGAGAGAGACAGGGGATGTAATTCTGCCTGTCACCAGAGTAGCCTAGAGCTGACTCCCCAACTACTGGTTGCCATGAGACCAGACAGATACATCCTCCGCTTCCTTGATAAACCTTCCCTCTTGATGCTCAAATCACAAAACAGATTAAGTACATTTTAAATGCTGAAATATGTTGAAGTTAATGGCCAGTGTTGGGCCTTATCTTATTCTAAACATGCACTATATGACTCTTAAGTTGCTCCTCAGTTCAAGATCAGGCCATTTCTCTACACTTGCTCCCTGGAGCAGTAATTCAATACATTACTCAACAGGGCTGGAAAGAGTACCAAAATATCCAAGTCAAGTAGAAGTATTGTTGCAGAAATTCTACATAGGTAGATGTAGTTGCTGGGGTAAAAATTAAGAGTAGCTCATTTAAATTGTTTTCAGAGTAAATGTTAAACAGAGTAAACCATCACGCCCCCCATTTTTTTTCTATGTGATGCAAAAGAGGACAGAATTGAATATGTGCAGTTCCACCTATTTTATTTTATTTTACAGACCTTTTATTGTTGTTCATTCTAGGTGCTGTTCATTCACTCAAATGTTCATCCCCATTATTAAATAGCAATACCATAATACTACTACAGTGTTTTTACAAGCTTATTTTGTTATTTAATGGATATGGTACTGTTATGGCTTAATTAATTTGATTTGATTATTTAATGCTAATGTTACTTCCATATGCTTTAGATTGGTCACCTAGGTCCTCGTTAGTATTTAAAGAATCTTTTAAGACTATATGAAATGTCCAAATCAGCAAGTTCTTTTCAAGGGCAACTGTGCCCTCTTTACTCTGATTTACCTGTTGTTTTTATTCTAACAAATCCACTACCCTAACAAAAAAAGCCCTCAAAGAACCCTCCTTTTTCTGGTTGTGCAGCAGTATTTCAGTAAGACATTGAGGCTAGACAGAAGAGTCACACTGCAAACCTGTTTAATGTTGCTCTCTTTCTTTTTCTTCTGTAGAGGAGTCCTGAGATGACGGAGGTGGAGCCAGTGTTGGACTTTGCCTCCTCGGGTCGCTCGGGGAGAAGAAACGCCCTGCCTGACATCTTGGGCTCTCCAGCGGGCGTAAACCCCACCGACCTGCCTCTAAAACTGGCCGAGCTGTCCCTCAAAGGTACACTAAATTTATATCATACTGGGTGTGTATCCACATACAAACTGGCTAAAGTAATGATTTGCTTACTTCATTCCCCTATGACCCAAGATGTTTAGAAACCCTGTATTCTCCCAAGTTTTACACAAGTCCCCCATATTTGAGAAACTATTCATGCACTCATTCTTGATTTGACATTAATTCCAAAGGTAAAGTAGGAAATGTATTTTCACCTTATGGTTAGGGTGCAGGGTCTGTGGATCAAAGTAGAGCCTGCCCACAACAAACTCCAGTGATCCTCATGTGGATGTTGGATGGGTCTGCCATTCTGGAAGATATGGCTTCTGTCAAGAAATTTGAGGATTGGGACTATACAAATTGTGTTGAATAGGAATGGGCCTTTGGTTCATGGCATGTTGCTGTATTTCTCTCGCTGTCTGCAGAGCATTGTGGGCATTCCTACACCAATGCCTACATACTTACATGTGATTGGCTAACCCTAACCCTACCCTAACCCCAACCCTAACCTTAGCCAATCACGTGTAAGGGTGTAGGAATGCCCACTGGTCTTGGAATGCCCACAATGATTGAGGAACGCCCACTTGTGATTGAGGAATGTCCACTTTTGCTCTGCAGAGAACTCTGCTTGGTATTTCCATGTGGTTCCCCTTGCCAAGGCAACAGCTGTAGACATTAACTAATGGCACCATGTCAGCAGGAGGGTTTCTTTATATTGCCAAAGGTCTTATGCATGGCTAACAGAGAACATGTTCTGTTGTCAGAGGACTGTAAGAAATTGAGTAAAAGAATTCAAAAAGTAAGGTTTTTCTAGGGCTGCTCGATTATGGCAAAAATCCTAATCACGATTATTTTGATTGATATTGAGATCACGAATATTAAACACAGTTACTCATTTTATTTCCTCAAAACCAAAGTGTTTCCACAAGACTGAATTTGTTTTATGGATAGGATGTCTTCTATTACCAGTAATTTTAATAATGCTTGTTTTGTCATGATCGAAGTCTCAGTAAAGTAATCCAATCAGTTCTCCAAAGGTGGCTGCCAGTTGACCCATTAGCAGCTGTAAAAATTCCTATACAATGCCAGTAGTACTCAATTCCATTTCTGTGATTGAGACCATCTTGAAATCCAGTGAGGTTTGTATTCCAGAACAGAGGAAAGGCCAGAAAGTGACTGTGAAAGCAAGAAATCTCAGCTCCTGGTGAAGTAATCGTTGAGTCATTGGTATTGATCACCAACCATATCAACCTCTGCAGATATATTATGGCTATTGTGCGCTATGAAGCAGCAAAAATCATATCTGTTGTCCCTTCAAGTAAATGCACCATAATTCTGACTGTGTCTTTTTGGGGTTGTGTGCAGATGGTCCAGGAGGGGCCCAGTCACCTACATCAGAGGAGCCTCAAGTGCCACTGGAGAGCTCAGAGGGGAACGAGGGATCATAGGGACTCCTATATTTACCTCCCAGGAGACCTGCAGAGATAACCTGAGGGAAAGGATGAAGAATGAGATAGAGGGGTGGTCTATGAAAGACTGATGATCTGTGGAGAATCAGTCTGTTTCTAGAGCAGCTGAACCACAGACGGGAAAGCGATGGACCGACTCCGAAAAGCCTAAAGCCAGGAGCTTAGGACTGTTTCACACTCAACACCATCTGATGAGACTGAGATGTAACTTTATTGTGACTGAATGAATGTGTGTGTGTGTGTGTGTGTGTGTGTGTGTGTGTGTGTATAGATGGATAATTTGAGTGTACTGTACACTACTATTTTTCTATGATTCATTCAAAACCGAAGAGATTCAACAATGCCGATCTCAAACTGTAATATGTACTATTTGCTTGTATTTCCTGCTGATTTCTGTTTTATAGTGATGTGTCAGATTTTACATAGAAAATAGATGTGGGAGAGTTTGATACTGGCCTGCACTGGGTGGAAGCTTTTGATTGAGCTGGATGTAATGTGGTACATGTGATATAGGATGGGAGAAATACTTTGAAGAAAAGATGAAGACTCCTTTCGTTATACACACTAATGGTCTTAGATTCTTTGCTCTTACACGAGTTTCAAGAGGAGTAAGATGTGCGTGAAGGGGAGTGGGGAACGGAGGGCCTGTTGTACAGTATATATAGGGTGTAAATGTACAGTTTTATCCCCTCACCATCAGACTGTTTTGATCCTAATATTAATGAACAGGGAATTGATCCATTTTTGAGCTGCCCAGCAACAGTGGGGATAGAACCATCCATATCTCGATACATTCCTTTAAAAAAAATAGTGTCACACTGCCAGCAATGTACACACTGCTTCATTACAAAGCTGAGAAAAGTGATGTTAAACTGGTTTAGGTTTTTAATTGCTCACGGCTGCTTTAAAAGGGGTCTTTACTTTACAGACGCCTCTTCTGAAAATGTGCCTAGTGGCAGTTTACCACCGAAAATGTGTGTTGTGTTATCTTTCTGTGAAGTACTGTTAAAACACAATATTGGGCTACTGATATTTCCTCAGTTTTAATGGGATATATCGTCTTAATTGCTAGAAGGAAAACCGTTTTTGTAACTTTGTGCTATTACTTTGCAGATAACATAGCTTCATAGCAAAAGCATTCAGTTCATGCCATAACTTTAAAGCAGGGCTTTTGCGGCGCGAGGTTCCTCACACGCACTTCTTAGTGTCAGCAGCATATGCCCGCTGACTGGGTGCAGGAACACGCATCGCGCAACACCACCACGATGTGTTTCAAGTGCCGAAAATGGCAGCATGCTGGCCTTCTGCCTCTCTGCAAGGAGGAAAAGTCTGTTCGCACTCATCAACACATAACCAGAGCTGTGAGAGGGAGGCGAGAAAACATACAGGAAATACAACCCGAGTCCACATTGTGTCGGCTATCCAATCACTGCTGCTGTATATATTGTAGTATTACCCATGTGTGTCATACATGCTGCTTGTATGATAACCTGAATTTATCCACATAACCTGCAAAGAGATGAACCTGTTCTGTAATTGTCTCTATTTGAAAATGTTTTGGCGGTGGCTGTGTCTTTATGTGGTTGTGTTTCACAAATGCAACGAGGAAGGCCCGGTCCGCTGCAACCGAGCCTCTGTTCTTGCTATGCTGTACTAAAGCTGACAAGAAACTGTTAATAGTCAGTCTGAAGGTAAACGACCGACGTGTTTCGTAGTGTCTTGATCTCTTAAGTGGTGCATATATTTTACTTAGCTGGATTGAATCCCATATGATGATTCTCTCTGGTGGTGAAAGATGCCATAATAAATCCACAAGCTTTACATAACTGGCCTGGTATTTTGTAGTTTCATTTCCAAACCAGCTCCACATTCTTGGTCCAGGACTGTATTTATATTTTGGAAGATACATTTTGGTTCTCCTTGTTCTCGACTGACATCTTTAGAAAGATTTGACTGTGATAAATTACTATGATAACTCTTTAGATCTGATAGTCAAAACTATGGTCTTATTGCTACCTTCAAGCTTCGCTGTCGTGAATATCATACCACTGGACTTTTCTATAATACCCAAGATGTGATGTGTAGTGGGGAGGAGAGAATGGAAGCAATGTCAACAACTAGGAGTGATGCAGGCAGCATTTGGTTAATGAAGTCATTTACGCAACAGTTACACCACTCCCTCTGTCTGCAGCATCCACTTTCTTGCTATTTCTGATAAATAAAAAAAAAAAATAGCTCTTGCTTATGAGGAGCACTTGAAGGCAGCATAAGGCATGAACCCTCATGTCTCAGTACCTTCCAGAATTTCACTCTAATACCATGGCATGCTTTTGTTGTACAATGCAGCAGTTCCTCTCAGCATGCACCAGATGGAGACATTCACCAAATCATCATTCACACCACATCATACCGCACCGTCAGGAGAATTTCTTTGTTATGTCTGATACAAAGAAAATGGCTGGAATGCTGGATTAATAACAGAGATGATACTGTATGAGTGCCGCTGTGGCATGAATCATACCCTGCAAATACAGTGTTCAAAATCATTAACTGGGGGTTTTTGGTTTTCCATCCCTGCGTCGACCTTTCAGTGGGAAACCCGGTGATGTTTGTGATAAGGACACACCCAGTGTTGTCGGCAATGCTCATACAGGAGCAGGGAGTGACTTCATGACAATTGTGACTCCTTGACTTTATTTTGGGTTTATCCCCTCAAATGCTGTTTCTTGCATGTGGAGGTGGGGGGTGAATAAGGGGTTGGGTGTATCTGTCTGGGAACCATAACTGAACCTGTGTGATCAGGCAGTCTGGTTGTCTGGCTGGGTCCCAGCATGCCTGCTGACAGGAGATGAGACCACACATACAACCAGGTGCTCTTTATCTTTTTGCAGACCATGATCACACATAAGCACAGTATGTCACTCCTGCATAATGTTTGTTGACTGATGCTTTGATTAGTCGATTATATAACTGAGGCGGTCATTGATTGCTGTGGAGGATGCTGTGATTGAGGCATTCATTTCGACCAGTTTTGCTTATATAGGGATAGAGCAATGTGTGATCTATTTGAGACTTATTGTTTTTTGGAAAAAATGTCCCCCTTAGTCTCCACCTCCAGTCTCAGGCATCCTCCTCTCCTCTGAGGTAGCTCCCTAGCCTAGACTGCTGCTACGTAACTTGTTGCTAGGGCAACCTAGCCTTGAGAGAAGCCTTGCCCTTATTGCATTGCACGCAATCATACCCCTTATGGAGCATGAGAGAAGAGAAAGAAGACATATTTGAAGATTTTGCTGTGACAAGAAGAGGAGCCATGTTCCATAAATATGCATGAGCGTCAGTTGGGTACAGTAAGGTGTGGCACCCTCCATATCTTAGCCTGAGTGCATTCAACTTTGACCTTATCGTTTTTACTGTTATAATGGAGAGCAAAGGTGAAGCAAATCTAATTTGAATTCATACCTTAGAAAAATATGGATCATTCAGGACCGATATTCCCTCTAAGCTGGTAGTCTGGTAGCATCTAATCATTTCATTACAATGACCAAGCAATAACATCTTGTCAGTCATCAATTGTCCACTTTGCCCCCATAAAATTAGTCAAGCTGAGCAGGTTCATAAGTGCACAAGACTTTGCTCAGGGCTTAATGAACTGTGACCCCTGCATTTACACCTTAATACATATTCAGCTCTTTGACACTGTGAGCCTGACAGATCTTCTGCACTTTAATACGCCTCTGATAACAAAATTCAGAGGACATAAGAGGCCAGCAGAGGAAACCTCTCTGTCTTCTTCCGTAATTGAAATAGCATGGCATAAGCGGTTAGGTATCAGGTTTCCATAAGGAAATGGGTGTGTAATTGCTCAGCAGAAATGTACTGGGGTTCCATTACAGACACATCAGAGCCAAACGCTCTGTTATCAATCGAAGCTAAGTGAATGAGTGGCAGCAGCCTTTAGGTACTCCACTACTCACTCCCTTCCTCTTGCATGTCTGTCTGTCTCTCACCCCCCATGACCAGGCTAATGAATGAATGACCCAGCTACTATGAAGGAGACAGAGGACGAGCGAGATACAGATACAGAGAGTGAGAGAGAAAGGGAGGGAGGGTCGATGATAAGACTGGCACTGAGGCCATGCAGACGTGGGTCAGAGAGTGGATGCCAGTCGGGCAGCTCAGCGAATGGAAAAGCCTTCACGTGGAAGCCAACGTGCCATTTCCAACACAGCCTCGGGAGTGAGATGGAGAGGAGGAGAAAAGGGTGCAAGGCAAGAAAGACGGCGAGAAAGAGAGAGA
>OMLF01050270.1:4075-31066 GCA_900302615.1 Holocentrus rufus
CACCAGTCAGACTATTGATGTAGGATTCGCCATCTTACTACGAAAACATAATATTTTTGAGGCATGCGAAATAGGAAATTCTGTTTTGGGGAAAGAACGAAACACATGTTGGGGATCTTGTGAAATTTGCCTGCTGTCAGGTTGTAATATGCTTCTATTATTAGTCGTATTTGCTTAAGCGTGTGTGTACACAGGTGTGTGCATGCACTTGTGTGCATTGTTTTCACCACTCAGGCTGATTGGTAGATGCATAGTGGAAGGTGTGTATGCGTGTGTGTGTGTGTGTGTGTGTGTGTGTGTGTGTGTGCATATGTGGGATGAGTGAAGGGCAGGTGGATGTCATTTAAAACAACACAAACACTTTGAGTTCAGGCACTTATCCCTGTGCTGTTAGTACTAATCTCTCTCTCCCTCTCTCTCTCAAACTCACATACACACTCAGAGGTCGGACTCGTGGCCTCACATGGGATCAACGGCGGCACTCATTTAGGCCAAATCTAAACAAATTTAGGGATTATGCAATGAATCCTTTTCTCCTTGCAAACTGGAGTCATTTTATCAGAGCAGACATGTCAGACGCTCTCTACTGAATTACTGGAGGGGACAAACATGGCTGTCATTAATGAATTCCCCAGTAAACAGGAGACAGTAATGTGATTTAAGAGCTGATGAAATTTCCTCTGTGCACATTTCCTGTCATGCTGCTTCCTCGCACTGTAACAGCCTTATGTAAGATCAGTCAGATCCAAATCAATAAGGTTCCATGAAAGGCCAATGCAACCAGTCACCCCAGAAAACCCCAACATCGCTACAGTGCCGGGAGCCAGTAATTGAATTCTGGACAGAAATACAATACTGTGAAGTCAGCAGTGGCAGTAAAAGCCGGTGCACACTGTGCAGATCGCCACCAGCAGGCTGACAGCTGCAAATACACAGCAGGGAGCCGGTCAGGTAGAGGAAACTCAACTGACCTCTCTCTGTGGAAGTCTGCAGAGAGTTTCAAGTGTCTCTTAATTTGTTAGGGTTCGGTCCTTCCTGTAAAATTTTTCAGTTTAGAACTGAATAAGATACATCTGGTAAATATCTTTTAATTCGTTTTAAATTTGGCTTTTAATTTAATAAGAAACAGCTGGGTAGATATTTTTTTGTCCATACTTTTTCCTTTCATAAATTTGATGTGCTGGTTCAGGACAGATTTTCTTCAATAGATGGTCGGGTGACTCCCTCAGGATTTTCATGCCTTGAAGAGATTGGTACAAGCTATTTCAGCTTCATGGTCCAATAATAGTGTTGTGGTCAGAGACGCACATCAGACTGAAGGAGTGAGTGTGTCATCACACACCATCAAGGACATCAAGTGAAGAGATTGTTCTGTTTTTGTGTAGAACTGCACAACCGATCCTGTTTAGTTCTGTTTCTTATAGTTTTTGTAAGTAATAGTCAGGGTTCCCCCGATCATGGGAAACCTGGAAAAGTCATGGAATTTTAACATCTCATTTTCCAGGCCTTGGAAAGTCATAAAATTAAGTAAAGTCATTGAAAGTTTTGGAAAAGTCATGGAATTTAATTCTGTTTTCTGTAATGAAATGATAATTACAGTAATCTTCCATGGATAATCTTCCACGTAATGTTTTGATGTGCAAGTCTGACTTTCTGCAGCTGTTGGCATAACGTAACATGCGTCAATGTATGACTACATTATGCTTGTTCAGTTTCATTTCTGTTCATGTACTTACAGGGTGGGAATGGCCCTGGAAATTTAATTATGGGTCCTTAAAAATCATGGAAACGTGGGGAATATTATTCCCCAAATCATCAGTTGTAATTCCTAATACTGATTATGGCATTATGATACAGAGAATTGAACCATGGTCATGCATCCTTTATGTTTGGATCCCCCAAATTCATCATCAGTGCCTCATCGGAGCTTGCAGAATAAAACCCACTGTTGTCTGCTGCTAACTGTCTATATGAACCATTCATTGTCTGTATCTACAGTTATGACCAATATGACCTACTGGCCTCCATAAAGACTCAAGCGGTGGTCATCAATGGACACAGTGTGAGACTGAACACTGGGCCTTCAGCTTTAGCACCACCACGTGTGACAGATGCTGAATTATGATCCATGTTTCACAGAAAGAGCGCTACTCATCTTGGCCATGAAATGAAAGTCGAGCTCTGATGTGAAGTCCTCTCTGCCTCTAAGAAGAATCACCTCTAGGCAGTTTAGCCCACGATGGCTCTGACCACATTTCCATGTCCATGTGTAGCGTGTCTTGTCAGATGCGTGATAGCACACGATCCGACACAAGCCGTCCTCACACACAGAGAGGGAGAGGAATGCTTCACAGCCGCCCTTTTCAACATCTTCGCTCCTCTGAATGGCCTCGGGGTCCTTGGAGGGGAAGGAGGTCTATCCGTCTGTCTGTCTCCCATCCATAATGAATAACCTTCTGACAATTAAGAGGCTGCTGCCGCTGTGCGCTCCGCTGCTGCTGTGCCCCAGAGCCAGAGCCACTCTCTCCACTCACTCATTACACCGGTGCACCTAACAGTCAATCTGATAGTGTTGCTCTCTTTTGCTTCACGTCTGGAGCGGTTCCTTCCTACTTGGCCTCCAGCGCTGCTCGCCCTGCTGCTGACTAATTTCTCATGTGTGCGCGCTCACTTAGAAAACTCAAACACCTCCGTGTTAGTGTGGAAAGGAAGGAAACACAATGCTGGGGCGCTGGTGTTGTCTGTATTCAAACCAGAGAATCTACATGGAGGCTACTTGGTATAAAGTTCTCTCTTTGGTCCATTTTAGCATTTTTAAGAATTGTCCTGATTGGCCTTTGGGGGGAGGGTGCTACAACATTAGTTTCCTTGTTGATCGAAGATTGGGGATGGGAGTATGGATTAGGCTCTGTCTGTCCATCCATCACACACGATTTCTCTTTGCTTCTGCTGGGCTGGTTGGTACACGGCTCTGGGGAATGATGGATTTGGACACTGGAGTTTGTGTGAGTTTTTGTCTGTGATTTCTTTTTTCTCTAGATTTTTCCCTCTTTCCTTGGAAATAAGTTCTTACTCCAAACAAAAACCAAACTGCTGCTGCTGTTCATGTAAAAAGCATCTCTGCCTTGGAGGCAGAGGATTTTTCCCTGGAGAAACCAACCAACACTGTTGAAAATCGTAACTATCAAAGCTCTCATAAACTCAGTATGGATTGAATCACTACTGTATCAATCAGCAATAGAGAGCAGCAAAACGATATGAAAAGCGTGACTTTTACTCTTTTGCATAATTGGACTAGTTTAGTTGTGGAGTCTGGCAGGAGCTTCCCTCTTTGTCATGTTGAGTCAAACCTCTGAAACCACAACAGCCCACCTCAGCATGCTGTCATTACACTGTTGGCTGCTGGCTGACAGAAACTGTCCCAAACAGGGAGAGCTCTCAGAGAATTAGAGCAGGATTTGAGTTTTATAACTGCAATTTTTTTGTACTGCCAGTAGCTGATTAGGTGATCATTCTTCAGTGTTTTATGCATACAACTATCAGCTGTGAAAACTAGCAAGCACAGCTTTGATAGAGCTTACATAATGTATCAGAGTGTGTGCTGTGTGGGAGTTTTAGATGTAACCCGCAAAGTATCCCCACAAATGTAAACAAACTTTGATCGCGGAGCAGGGGAGAGAGAGAGGGAGCTGAGGGAAGAGGGTGTTCACTGCGGCAGAGGGGTTGTAGCTATTTGTTACAAGCCGTGCACATGCTTTTTTTTTTTTTTTTTTCGGGGTTGCATTCAGTGACCTGCACACATCCAAGTGTGAGTTCGTAGGAGTGAGCGTTTTGTGCATCCAAACGGACGAGCCTAAGCTTGTGTTCTGAAAAGCATCTTTGGAATTTGGCTTCCCCTCTGTCTCTCCCCTCTGTCTCACACACAGTGGTGACCTGCTTGTCTCTGGGGGTTTGAAATGTCCCCTCTCAGGGCTCAAGTGTTCCAGTGAATGCTGTGTTTTCCCACAGGAGACTTGATTACAATATTTTAGGAGAGAGCGTCCTTGGAGGCCTCTTCTTGCGGGCTATAGCCTGAGCCTGCTCTTTTTGTTTCCTCTGTGATTGTAGAAAAGCAACGGTGATATGGTTTTCTAGATGAGTTAGGATGTTGTCCTGAGAAGACTCAAAAATCTAAGCCAAGCCTTTAGAGACGCAACCCACTCAGCTGCATGCTCACTTTTTTCCTTTTTAAATCCCTGCCTAAGTGCTGCACAATACCAACAAAAATCAAATAATAATAATTATTTTATCTTATTTTTATTCAAAGGATCCCCACATGATATGAATTTTTTGGAAAATCATGGAATTTTTGAAAATCTATTTCAGACAGGGAAACGGGGGAATTTAATAAATTCTTGGGAGAAGTCATGAAATATCTTGGAATTTCATTAGCTTCAATTTAAAAACTCAGTAACTAGTTATGCACCAAATGTAATATGTATTTTCCATCATCTTTGTGTTGTGTTCACTTCCACCGCTTCATTTTGCCGTCACCTTGGAGGTATCCTGAAAATGAGACATTGACTGCATGGAAACTTTTTGTTGAAACAGAATAAAACAGAATAATAAACTTTAATAAGACTTCTGACGTGTGTTTAAAATTTTGGTTACGGTAAAATACACCATGTTGCATCTATATATTGTAGATTATGGGAATTCAACATTTTAGTCATGGAAAGTCATGGAAAAGTCAGGGAATTTTATATTTGACATAAGAGTCAAATTCTCGATACCCTTGTAAATGAAAATTCCTCCTCAATGGTCTGTTGAGGTAAAATAAACATTTAATGAACGAATGCAAACCCTGGCAGCAATAAGGTGTGAGTCGTGACTCATGCAGACAGTTTTCAAGGGCGAGCAGGGATACATGTTCTGAAAATGTGCTCAGTTTGAATGTAACGAAAAGGAACTCTGTCAGACACAAAAGCACTGAAGCACCTTTACCTCAGAGGAGAAGATTGCAGCCTTTTGCCATTTGAAAACTGCAGCAGTCAATATTGGCAATCTCACTTTAGGTAAACAGAGCACAGTCCCGCTGGTTAATTATACCGACAGTCAACTACATTCAGCAGGTCCTATCTCCCTCCAGTGACTGTCAAATGGTATCAAAGTGTGCAGCTGAGCAGAGTTTAATCAGCAGGATAATATAATCTGAGTGCATAAAGAAAGGGAGTTTATTCATTTTACTTTAGAGTTGCAAATTATGTAATTAGAGTTCATTTCAGTTTATAAACTTCTTCAAGGGAGCCAGAAATATAGAGAAGGTTCTTTACAGCCTGCCAGATGCAGGTAAAGGTGTATCACAGGGACAGAGAAGCACACCTGTAGCCTATGTGTCAACCTCAAACATCGATGTTAACCATATTTTTATGTTTTATCAAAGGCAGTAGCTTTTGAAAAAGCTCATCACAGCCTTGCAAAGTCGCATAAATCAAGAACAGAGGACTTTTCAATTAGAGCAGTCGTTTTAGGTGGGTAGGAAGAACTGCTTTGATCCGTGTGTGTGCGTGTGTGTGTGTGTGTGCATGCGCTTGATTTAAGGGGGTGTGTTGTGTTTCAGGGCCCCTGCCTTGGCTAGTCCGGGCTGGGTTGTAAATCTTCCTGTGTCGCCTGGCTTACTCAGACCCATAAACTAGAAGGCAATTATGGAAAACAACTGGATGCAAGATTGTTTCAGTCCTGCTAGATTTGTGGTTGCAGCCTAAAAGGATTTTTATCCTCCCATCCACCCAAAAAGAATTGTCTCGTGATTTCTCTCCCTCTCTCTCTCTCTCTCATTGATTGCTTTCTCCCCGTGTCTTTGGCAGCTACAACACACAAACTGGGTAAAGTACTGTAACTAAAAATACTGTGTCAGACATTGGCGAGTGGCCACTGGGTCTGACACTCTCATGATTTATTCATATGGAGTGAGACACACATGCACGCACATTAGCCTTGACCTGCACTGACTCATATCCATCGCATAACTCACACTGTGACCCCGGAGGTCCCAGTAAGACTCAGCATCCTGACTGGATCATTAGCCAGTTGCTCACCGAGTGTCTTATTGTTGTTTATATTCGTCATCGCTGATTGTCAGTTTTTCAAGCAAAGAACTCCAAAAAAATTGAAAAATTAAAAAAACATACCTCATTTCTTCCTTGCTTGATTTTTTTTTTCATGTTAGAGAATTCTGGCCACATGAGGAACATGTTGACGTGTTTCATGCTGTGATGAAGGCTTTGCATCGCCAAAATGTGTCAGCGTGTCTCTCGTGTGACTCTTTAAATATGGAATAGAAATCAATCAATTAAGAAATGAGGTATGGTTTCTTTTGAGCGCTGCCTCTTCTACACTTTCTAGATCGTCCTGATTAGAGCTGAGCACCCAGCTGAGCTCCCTGTGAAGTGCCCTTATTTTGACTATCCTCAGACTATGTTCAGCCTGGATTGTATTGGCGTATTCGAAGCCGGATGCTTTAGTGGAAAGTTTTACATCGGGGGAAACAGAACCTCATGAATATAAACATGAGCGGCCTGGGCTCCTTTGATCTTGGACTGGCTGAGAGCCCTGACTGGAGTGGGCTGGAGCTGCCGCTGCACAGCTCTCTCCATCCTATTTTATCCATTTGCATAATTGTTATAACCGTTAAGGCCAGCAGTGCAAAGCACTTGATAAATGTGGATTGTGAGAGCAGCAAGAGGGGATCTCTGCGTGTGCCTGTGCTCATGTGTGGTTTTGTGTGTGTTTGCGCACACAAGTGAGAGGGTGAGGGTGTTTTTAGGGAGCTGGCGTGTCATGCATTTGTGCTGAATGAGTCGACTCTGTTGCAGAGCTGCTGGCCGGGCAACGGGACGGCCCAGTCTTTAGTTGGGTGGGAATCCACCCAGAGGGTCTGAGGGTCTGCAGCCATACTTGCCAAAGCATACACTTACCTGTCGCACTCGCCGGCTGACCCAACACCCAGACAGGAGGGGAAAGAGAGAATTTCCCCCTTGGAGGATCAATAAAATGTCGGAACAAAAAAAGAAGACTTTAAAAGATGTGGGTTTTTAATTAGGCATTTTTGCCGCATTACTGCATCTCACGCTGGAATTGTTACGAAACAGAGATGAAGGACAGCATTGCAGATAAAACTCAGCCAATATTTCCTCACAGAAGCTCTTAATTCTTCCATGCAGAGCTCTTAATTCTGGGTATTAACTTTTAACAAGCTTTTCATACCTAATCTCCAGCTCACAATGCAGGCTAGATTAGATGAACATTACACATGCACTCCGAATAGCCTGCCCCGTTCATGTCAGTGGTGGTATGTTTTAGTCACAATTTTAAGGTCAAAGGAAGCCTATGTGTGCTATCTCCCCCGAGTCCCGTTTATGGTCGGAAAAACCACGGCGTGTATGTGTGTTTTATGGTCTTGAGAATGTTTTACGGCGGCAGGGGGTGTTTATGCTCGGGAAGAGCGAGGTCAAAAGGGTGGAATCAATAGTGATCCTTAATGAGGTGGTCTGAAAAGAAGGAAGGGAGGGGATGGGTGGGAGAAAAAAAGGCTTATAGGGGTGTATAGGGAGAAGAATTGAGGTATAGAATTGAAGAGGCTCCGGCTGGAGACGGCAGAACAACAGCTCCACTCAGATAGATAGTCGTCCTCTTCAACCTTGTAGAGCGACTGGACAGGCTACAAAAACAGAAATCAAGTCCTCTGGGATTGAAAGGGGTAAAATATAGGCTTATATTGTCTTTGTGTGAAGTCAAGAGAAGGTGTTAATCTGCCTAAATACATTTTCTCCAACTGTTCTACAGCTGGCAATTAAGCTGAATGTCACAGAGACTATCCACCGTATGTATTCAGACACATGGTTGGACTGTATAAGGCATTATACAATTTCCAAATTAGTTACATGTGATTTTCAATAGATACAGGAAACATGCAAACAAAATGAGGCACCTCAGGACTTGATTAAAATTGTCGGTGATGTTTACCCAAAGCACTTTTTTTTCCCAAGGAAATGAGCCCTGCTGTAGTAACCTAGTTGGATCGAAGTTATGTAATGGGCTTGTGATGTTGCATATGCTGCCCTCCCTCAAACAAATAACATTACCCTCACTGACTACATGTTTCACCAGGTCCTGTAGGCTGACTTTTGACTTTACCATGGGGTTATGCAAGCATGCATCAGCTTTGCAGAAATGTAAAATCATGTTGACTGCTTCTGTTGCATCATAAAACAGACTTTATGATACACATATGGGATTTGTACACTTTGGAATTTGCAGAAGCATTGTTTTATGTATCTCTGCTCTACTAGAATAGGCTTTGCGTAGAGATTAGTGGATAACTGAGCGTAAACATATGCATGTGCCTGTTTGTGTGTGTGAACAGAGCATTTTGCAGTGAACTGTGCTCGCTGTGCTCTCAGACAGCTGTCTACTGAGAAACGCAGCTGATGACATGTTTGTCAGCTCACGCTCCCCCTCCAGAGATCAAAATCCACATTCAGGGCAAGAGGAGGAGTTCAATTTTCAGAGTCAATGAGGGAGAAAAGACACATATTTTCAGATTGGTGTTGCTGAAAGTTTTTCTGTCAGGGCCCACAGTTAACAGGCTCCTCATATCTGGTATTTAAATTGCTAAATGTGCCAGAAAGTACAGATTTCCAAGTCAAAAGCCTAAGAAACATTTCGATAGAATGCTGACGATGGTTTCTTGCCACAGAGCACATGGCATGCTAACACGTTGAAGTCTTATCTTGGTCATTACAGTTCATTGTTAACCATGTAATTATGTTTTACAGATCTGATTAGTCTGTTTACCTCATTCCACTGCCAGCGCTCAACCCATTTTCCTCTTTTTCTCTTTTATTAACCACAGAGCTCCTTACGGCCGCACCCTGTCCTGTAACCAATGGCAACCTCAGTCCAGACTCTTCCGCTGACCCGTGACCCCAGCAAGAACTTCCGCGACCGCTTCCCGGCCCCACCGCTCGCCTCACGTTGCGGGATGGGAAGTGTAGGCAGTCTGGTGGAGAGGCCGGACGTTTCTCCAACCAAGGGCAGCCGGGCGGTGCCCCAGGTGAGGCCGAGGCAGGCCAACGGGCTCCTGAAGAAGGGCTTCAACCAGAGGGAGCTGCTGAACTACCTCAACATCACCAGGTGGGTGCTGCGGCGGAGAGGCAGATGCCGTCATAGAAACTCGCAGATGCCGCTGTTTGCCAGGTGACATGGAAACTAGTGTAAAATGGGGACATGCTCTCAGTTGACTAACTGTGCTCCCAAACAGAAAGGAGGCTAAAGCAAACCCAGGCAGCGGCAGTAAGGACATCATCGCCGGCCTCGCCTCTGTCAATGGTCGTGAGGAGGACAACATGTACGCCAAGGTCTACAATAAAGATGGCACCGAGGTAGATTTGGGGAAGAACTCGCTCCCCATAGGTGGCAAGTATGAAAAGGTAAGCGTTGTTGTTGTTGCTGTACTGTGGTTTTTAACAATGAAACGCATGGCATGAAATTGAAAAAAAAAGCAGTACAAAAGAAGTACAAAAACTAAAGGAAAGTGACTATCTGTGATGTAGTGCCAACAGCAATTTCCTGTGTTTAAAACAGTTATATAAACTGTTTCTGTGGCACAGTCGCATGTTAAGTGGGATCTAAATTCTTTCTTTTTCTAATAATAGCAACGTAGTTCTTAGAGAATAAGCTGGGACTCCTTCAAGAGCAGTGGGTAGGAGGAGGAATGAGTCTGATTCACTGGCTCTGCAACAAGAGGCAGATGAATGGCTTCCCGGTAGCCTGTGTTTGCTTTTTGTAAATGATATACAGCCAGTGATTGGCTGGAGGGGCTATGTCGAGTTGGTCAGTATCACAATAACACATCTATAGGGGTAAAATGTTACCTATCAGCGTGGTGCAACACCCTCATAGCCTGTTACTAACATAAATCAACCTCGTCCCCTCTCTCACGCTTCCCAGCATAGATGGAGAATCTTGCACAAGGCGTGCTCAGAATTTATTACAGCAATCAAATCCCACCTCATTTTGCTTGAATTGATCAGAGGTATGAACACAGAGGGCGGAACAGCATTGATTTAATAGAAACATTGTGATTTATGTTACTCAGATCGGCCGTCGTGGCGGTGAGTCAGATCTTGCTCCCTTAACCTTCATCTTCCCGCTTCGTCCCTCCTCTCGAGCCTTTTTGCAAGACTTCTCGGTGTCTTCTAAACGCCGTCGCTTCTTGGTTGTCTCTCTCCAGTCCCGTTTCCGGCGCTCTGCCTTCAAGCCCGTCACTCCCAAAAACTTCAGCTCCATGCAGAACCTCTACCCATCCTCCAAAATGGATGACGCGGACCACGGCATCTCCAACGGGCTGCACAGACAGTACGCCCACGCCTCCAAAGCGGTCTCCACCTCCTCCTCCTCCTCCTCGCCCTCTCGTCACGGAGGAGGACCAACATCCGGTGCCAACAAGGTATCCCAAAACATGGCCACAGAAATGTTGCGTCATTTCTGTCTCTCGCCCCAACATGTTTCTTCACTGCCTCGTAGTCTTGTTTGGACATTGCTATCTCAAATACCGATGCAAAATAATTATTTGTTATTCAGCGACTGTCTGCAAATAGAATGAATCATTTGTCTGTCATTTCGCCATTTTGAATAACTGTAATTATCGCCATGCAGGCCCTTTCTTCGGTACGTGGGATGAGCCAGGAGGATGATAATCTGTCTGACTCAGGTCATAACTCCATGAGCAGCCTGCCACCTTACCGGCCTCCCTTCCGCCCACACCTGGCTCACATCAGGTCGGCCCTGGCATTATTGTCTTAACTCTGTTTACCCTTTACATTCAAAAGGTGCATTTCTATCATCAGTTTTTCCCTTAATGACAGTGGGAGCTGTGATAATGTAAGTGATTTTAAAGCCGTGTCTTTTCCTAGTGCGTCTATGGGCCACATCAACACGATTGGCTCCCTGGACCGCACCGCTCTGGGGCCGAAGGCTGTAGGGTCAGAGGGCGCGGCGAAGGCGGAGATGGCCATGTCGTGTCGGAGCATGGCGACCCTCAGCCGCATGGCCCCATATGGCGGCGAGGCTCCACCTCCTTATGAACTGTCCCTGTCAGTTGAGGAAGTGGTGAGTACGGGGCAGATGGATGGGTCAGTATTAAGGCCGTAACGATTCATTCATTCCTGCCGATTCAACGCCATTGATCTAAAAGAAATAAATAGAAAGAATCACTCTGACTTCAGCCTGAATCGATATGAATGCTCTGGATCGATCTTTAATGATTTAAAAAGAAAAAAGACTCCGCCTTGTGGTGATTGAAGAGAATCATATGAATTACAACATTTTTGTCAATGTTTTGTTTTACAACAAATTAAGTAATTTTGTTTAATTTTTTTTACATAGCAGCAGAAAAAGGACAGTTATAAATTTCTGCACGTGTTGATTTAATGAATGTGAACTTTTGGATGAATCGTATTCATCATCATGGTTTACAAGCTCAAATCGAATTGAATCATTCCAAAAAAGAAAAAAAATCTGAATCGTGGATCAAACTGAAGCCAAATATTCACGCCCCCAGTCAGTTTGACTTACAGACTGCTAAGCCATTTATGTGTTTTCCTTGTTTAGGTACGGGACCTGGAGGAACGCCTGGTGGAAAAAGAGCATGAGCTGAAGCAGATGAGGAGAAACCTGGACGAGAGCGAGGGTGCAATTGCTCAGGTGAGTCACAGAACCGCCGTATTTATGTTTGTCTGTTCCTCACCATCGATCCGCTGTATATATCAGTCTGCCCGCTCTTTGAAGTGTCATCCCACTCGCTCGTTGTAAGCAGGTTTTTGAGGGGAAACAGCGCTTGTGGGAGAAGGAGGTGGAAGAGCTGAAGCGCCTTTATGCCGCCAAGCTACGTCAGGTTTCCCAGCACGCTCAGCGCTCCCAGCGGAGCCTGCAGTTGCAGCTTTACAAGGCCCAGCAGGAGAAGAACCGACTGCAAGAGGAGCTGGACGGCCTGAGGATGGAGAGGAGCCCCGAGGCAGGAGCCAGGGCGAAGACAACCAGTCCTACCCTGGAGGAAACCCAGTGGGAGGTAAAGCCTTAGGAGGACAGTGGAGGGACACAGAGATGTGGTAATTAGAAAGAATAGAGAGGAGATAACAAAATGTCGGACCCGTTTTTCCTTTTCAAATGATCAAAGCAAAGTCAGGAGGCTCAGTAAAGATTCATGTCCTTCTTGACCTGTTTGTCCCGCTCTCACCCTTTCCGCTTCCGCCTCTGTCTCTCTCAGGTTTGCCAAAAGTCAGGGGAGATCTCCCTGTTGAAGCAGCAGCTGAGGGACTCTCAGGCAGAAGTGACCCAGAAGCTGAGTGAAATCTTCCAGCTGAAGACGCAGCTCAGGGAGACCCGCACGGAGCTCCGCAGCCGAGAGAGCCAGATAGACGCGCTCAAGCTCGCCCTGCAGGCGGCGCAGCACCGCAGGTACCCGGCTCAGACCGGCCACGAGGACGGAAGAGGGGCCGAGGAGGGTACGCCAGGTGGGGCAAAAGGTAACTTTATTTACCTTCATTGACTGTTACTCACCTGTTCATGTCTGTAATTGGCTACGCTTTCACGCTTGGAGTAACCTGGTGATCGGCCTTGCTCTGATTAAGTTCTTATTCAGGTTAAGCTGTTTATGTGCAGCTTTGATGCCCTGTGATTGAGTGTCTTCGTTGCCAGGAATAAGGTAATTAACAGAGAAGTCTTTATTTCTGTCCATCTGAAGCGTCCCATCCACAGATAGGACAGTATGGCAGCAAAAAAGTACAAAAAGTTAATACCAGCTACCCTCTTTGAGCAAAAGCGCGCTTTTACTAAAAGAAAAGGATACGATGGTCACAGTTGATGCCCTGTTTTTATTGACATCAGAATGTAACAATAATTCAGTGTAAGCCTGAGTTAACATAGAGAGGCAAACTCAAATTAAAGAGGTCAGTAAGTAAGCAAGTAAGTAAGAAAAAATAGGAGGATGGGGAGGCTGCTGGGTGCAGCGTGAAAAGGTTCACAGGTGCTCGTAAAGTTACAAAAAGCATTATATTTGCATAGACTCGCACAGGTAGCAGATTCCAAAAATGAGAGAGGCATTGCCTGTCTGTTTTGCATATAAGAAATGCCTTTAATCAATGACTGGCAAGCATTAAAAATATGAGAACAATAGAATATCAACGTTTCATCTTAATCGTGTCGAAACATGTTGGTAATTGATTAAAGGTGTTTCTTATAAGCATGAGTGCCTCAGAACTCTTTTGGAATCTATCAATCTTGGAATCTGCAATTCTGTGCCAAAAAAGGTTTCTTTTTTGCATCAGAAAGAAGTTCATTGTCTGTTAAATATCAGAATATGTCAGGCATCTAAACTGGGTTTCTCATAATTGGAGTATAAGTTTAACTGGGTTATTCTGAGTTATGATGTTTATATGCTTTGACCCAAAACCGGGTTACTTGAGCAACCAGGTCAAGTTCGGAATTCCCCTTGCGTGTAAGAGTAGCCATGCCTTTCATTATTTTATCCTCTTTCCTCTGCTCTTCTCTACTGTAGTTCAAATTATTTTGCCCTCTTCATTCCAGGAGGGTGCGGAGGCTCTACGGAGGAGCGTCTGCGTGCAGAGCTGCTGCTGGAGCGGCGCCAGAGCGAGGCCCAGGCCATGGCATTCGAGGAGGAGAGGCAGACATGGCAGACAGAGAAGGACAAGGTCATCCGCTACCAGAAGGAGCTGCAGGCCAGCTACCTGGAGATGTATCACCGCAATGAAGCACTGGAGAGGGAGCTGCACCAGCTGAGTGCAGGGAGAGAGAGCGGAGGAGGAGGAGGAGGAGGAGGAGGAGGAGGGAGGCGAGACAGCAGCAGTGGAACACTAGAAAGGGAAGAACTGAGGAGTGAGAGAGCAGGAGAGAGAGAAGAGGACAGGCCCGCCTCTGGTTTGCCATGGATAGACAGGATTGAATCCTCTGAAATCTGACTGCAACAGTGGCTCCATTCCAATGCAAACCGTTTTATTGGTCCTTAGGAAAGGTTCCTACAACCTTTCAACCGTTCTAAACTAGCCTTCCGCTATCCTTTACCCATGCTCCCTTGTCGACTGGCTCTTGCCCTTATCCTGCAAAGCCTGGACTGATAACCTCCCACAGAACACACTGGTACTGAGGGTAGCTGAGCTGCACCAAAATATTTCTGTGCTACATCTAGCCATGACAGAAAAGTAGTGTAAATTCTGTATAAAGTCCAGTAAAACACCCAGACTGTCCCACTTAAGCTAAATGTACAAATAAAAACATCTGTAACTGAACTGATATGCCGATTATTATTACTATTTTATGTGTTCATTTTGTAGTTGCACATGGCTAGGACTGCTGTGTAGATTTGACTGTAACCAAGGGGTTCAAAGGGATTTAGTGTGGCCCAGTAACATCCCAGCACCTGTTAAGTCTGCATAATGTTCTTTTATTCAGGGTACAACCTGGGCTCTGGGAGTAAAGCTGCATCGCTGGGTTAAGTATCTAGGATTAGACCTATCTGATGCCAAGGTACTAATGCTATTTCTTTGCCGTCACGAAAATGGTGCATCCTACTTTAGGAACTGGAAAATATCGGACCTGTTTATTTCTTTTTGTCATTTAAGTTCCAATTTCAAGATCTTTTGTACATAATTGCAATTTGTTTGGCCTTTGGTTATTGTATCTAAAGCACACTGTTGTCTTAAATGGCATACTTCCACAATTTGAATGCTATGAGGGAGGTCCGGAGATGAAGATGTTGGATACGATTGCCCTGCCTGTCGGAGCGATTTGTTGCACAGACCCAGCCAGTGACATCCAATGCATGATGTAGATGAAATTACAAGAATTGCTTCCTGTTCTATTCTTTTTATAATGCAACTGTGGAGACATGAAAATTCAAAAAACCAGCTGCCATTTGACCTTCAATGTTAGGGAATAACATACTGTGACTCTTGTCTATTTACTGGAATGAAAACTTCAAATGTACAGTATATGGCTTTTACGTTTGTTTTGGATTCATAATAAACATGTATCAAGTGGTGTAAAAGCTGTTGTTAGACTGGTGCTTGACTCGCTGCCATCTGTTAGTGTAGGAGGCGGCAACATACTCTACAGGTCTGTGCATCTACTTTGTGCTGAATTGAACTGAACTCGCAAGAAATCACTTGTTAAATTGTTAGAGGTGCTTTATAACTGATGATATCCACCACAGGGCTCAGAGGCCTGCCTGCCCTGAGGGGGATAAAATCTCTCCTGACCATGCCAATAAAATCCAGGGACAAGGGCTTTATGACAGTGCAAACAACAGAGTGGTGCAGGCTTTGGGACTAATATGGCTTTTAAAGGTTTAGCCTGGGATCCTTATCTCTGCCTCTCCCCCCTTGGCCCTCCCTTCTCTGCTATGATCCACCCTCACATACCTTCTCCCTCAAATTATGGATACCAGAGGTGGAAGATCAGCTGTGATGGAAGCACAGGAGGATCTTTGTTTACTCAAGCAATAATCACTTCTATGGAAACCATCATGCAAAGCAGACAAGTGTCAGGGATACACTGGCAGCAGTGGAGTTCTTTTAGGGGAAATTTGAAACTGTGCATGCCTGTGTGTATGCATGTGAGAAAGATATAAAATTGTGTTTTATGCAGAATCATTATCTGAGCGGTTGTGGTTGACTCACAAGGCCCTTCCCTTGGCATTTAATACATTATATAAACTGGGGCTTAATATAACTGCGTAGCTCGCATGGGTGTGCAGAGCAGGTCGAGTGATTTACTGGAGTGGGATGAGATATGATTCTTACCTCACTGTATGTTATTGGTGTGCAGGAGGGTTGCAGCGCGAAATGTCAGACATTCAGTTTACCTGATGAATTAACAACATGATTAGAAGATTATTGAATATTTCCATATTTCATTTCATTTTACAAGAAAAGAGCGGTGGTGGAGCTCCTTTTCCAGTTAAAATCTCTTGTGTGATCTTGTGTGGTTGTGGGGGATTTCGTTCTGATAATGGAGCGAAATAGCGCCATCAAGTGGTGATAAAAGGATAACATGCCCAAAAATCAGCAATCAACCACTGAATGCCAGTACAAGACTCCAAAACTGACTTGGAGTATAAAGTTTTTATTTAATTTTCAGATGCAAGTATATGAAACATGTTAGAGGATAATTATTTACAATAAAACTTGCATAACACACAAAAGCAGGAAATGCAAACATTCAACAAAAAATTAGAGGACAGAAGTATGGAGGGCTAGCAGTCTATCTGAAGAATGTCCAGAGAAGCAATGCGTGATTGTCAACCGAAGAAAGAAAAAACACAGAGGAAATTCAGTGAAATGTCACACAAAATGTGTGTGATAACTCAAACCAAACTAAAACCGCCAGAAAACAAAGACAAAACGACATTGTTCAGCTTAAATTCTGACTTGATACCAGTGATTTGAAGTGTTATGTTGCATTGTCAGTGTGAGCTATGCTGGTGCAGTGCCTGCTGAACAAATAAGCCTCAACAGTGTGAGGTGACATCACCATTTTCAAGAGGACATCGGGACCTTGCACTATTAGTATGGAATATCTACACAAAACTATACATCCAAATGGCTTGGACCTTGTGGCACACTTTCCCCAAGTGTACTTCGAAACTTCATTAATTGAATATGTACAAATTCTGAGAGCCAAACACCCAATATACTACAAACTTTGAAAGTGCACAGCCCTGATAGCCAAATATGTGTAATCTTTGATTCAATACTTCCTATATAAATGTATATCTTTCCATTAAAACAAACTGCAAAGTGTGGTGTGTATCGTAACAATGAGCCCTGAGGAAATGTATAGATTTCAATGTTTCTATTCTGACTCAATCTCAAATAAAAGCCAAATCTATGCAGCAGAGGCATTTTATGTGTATATATATTAAACAACAACCACGATCAGAGGATTTTTCCACCCATAACTAGTAAAGCTGAATCACAAGCCTACAGTCACTGCAAGTTAGACCATACGGCTACCATCACACCACTATACATCTCCAAATCACACTGTGTGCAAGCTTAGGATACACAATGCAGTGAGTGGCACAACTGTGATGGGTCTTGTTGAATCATTAGTACTAAAAGTTATGCAGTTGTGTTGATTACGGGCGATGCTGTTCTGTTTAAATTTACTATCTTACATGAGCTTCCTTGGCTCTTGCAATGAAAAATAGAAACAAAGCACATTTCACAGTAGTATATATTTTTTGTTTTCTTTTTGTGGTATTTGTTAAATACATACATAGAACAAGACACATGGCTTCCATAATGAGGAAAATCTTGCTGGTGCAGTCAGTCGCGAAAAAGCTGTTCCGCCATTGATGGGATTATCAATCGTTCTACTGATCAAACTGATACATCAGCCAAGAGTGACTTTCAACTACGGGAGACCTTTATTACATTATGGAAAAGAAATGGGTCACATTTCACAATCAGTGTTCAATTCAAGATAGACCTCTACAGTACCCTCCACCAGCAAATGACAAACCTTCGGTACAATTTATAGTTGAATATACTTTCTCAGAGGCTTCTCTGATCTTTCTCAGCTATAATAGAAGTTAAATAGTATCCTGAAATCAGAAACTTGCTTCACCATACCATATACCCACTCTACACCCACTCATAATCATTCAGCCGCTTCTGTCAAAAAAGAAAAAAAAAAAACTTAAGGGGAAAAAAGGAGCAGTCATCCATAAGCCAACTCCAACAGTCAATAAAATCAAGAAAACAAAGACTATAAAGCAGTACATACTTAAAAGGATAAGCCTCTAACTTTGCAGGCATTTGCAAATGAGTTTCAATGAATGATCCTTTTTCTGAGGTGCTTCCTTGTGAGGGTGTTTGCACTACGGACAGACTCCTCACTTCACTACAGGTTGTAGTCAGACCATCCCCACTGGTCTCTGTACACTAAGAGAAGTTGGCGGGTCCGAGGTGGGTTAGGGATGGCCAAGGCTGTCCAGAGGAGCACTGGGATAAAACCTTGATGCTTATAATAACAGGCCACGGGCCAGGGACAGGGGAGGAGGGGGGGCCAGAGCAAATGGTCCCGGAATCACAAGGAACTCCAGGGAACTTCAGCCTTACTCATGAGGAGAGCGGATGGTATCAAAAGTAGATCTGCTTGGCATCTGATGGATTCTGCTCCATGGGGCAGTATGGGCATTTCAACCTGAGGGCGGGTGAAGAGGAGGATGAGGAGAGCAGAGCAAGATGTTACAATATGCAGATCCTCAAGTTTTCAACATAAAATGCAAGAGCTTTTTCGAAAGGCAAACTACACACTACAAAGTTTTAAAAGCCTCGATTGTTTTTCTGTTCTTTTATTCAGGAGGCATATTTTCATTTAAATTAATTTTCATTTGGCTGACACTCTTCTCAAGAGCTGTTCACAGTGGATGAACAGGCAAGGGTTTCGTGTCTTACACCAAGACATTACAATACATGGCTGCTTTGAACCTGTGATCTCTCAGTTTGCTTGACATTTTCTCCAACTACTGTCATCCTGTGATCCTGTTACACACTGTGACCAGTCAAGCTGTGTTGTCAACTTACTTCCCAGCGTTAGTCAGTTTGTTGAGGGCGTCTCTGGAGATGACGTGGCCACAGATGAGTTTCATGGGAGGGTTGCTCTCTGAGGTCTGCTGCCGGAGGATGGGGCAGGCGAACACAGAGTGGTACCAGCACTTCTTCCCAAGGTCAATTTCAATCTGCACGTATACATGGGCAGAGCGTTAATTGAATGGTCCAGAGAAATGATGGATGATCAAATTTAAAGCTCAAAAGGAACTTACGGGCAGCTCATCCTTGTGTGTCCAGACACCGCTGCACTGTCTCTGCTCGATCACCTGCTTGATGTTCATTAGCACTGGCAAGGCCATACAGCCTGATGCAAAGCTGAGGAGGAATGGACACCATAAGATTAATAAAATCTCACTACGACCGAGGTCTCCAAAAACACACACACACACACACTTCAGTAAGGCTTGTAATGGTTGGCAACTGCAATAACAACTATCTGACATTATCAGAAAGTCAACAGTTGTTAAATATATAACATATTGACCCAAATATAAGACAGGAATTTTTTCCTATGAATAAACCTGAAAAAGTAAGGTCGTCCTATATTCAGGGTCTTGACTTTTATACTTCAATATACATCTGTAACAACAGGTGGCGCCTAATACTAGTAATCTGAATGTGCCCCTTTTGACAGGAGCTGTCACTCAAACTCACACTAGTGCAGGGGGCCTGAAAGACGGAGAAATGTGGGGACCGTTCCTAACAAAGTGGCTCAAAAGTAGTTCAAGTTAACTAACAAATGAGAACAAGCTTTGATGCTAACTGTAAGATGATGGTGATAAACGCTGCAGAGTCGTCAAACAACTGACAGGCAGCAAAGAAATATGGTGTCACGGAGTGTAACGTATCGAGATGGCGAGCCCAGAAAGACCATCTCAAAAATGCCAACAGTCAGGCTTACCATGGTCCCCAAACTGGTCACGTCCTTGAAATTAATCGGAAGGTTTCTGAATTGGTCCTTATAAGCTGTTTTTCCAAAAGATGGGCCTTGAGAAAGGGGAGGTCATCCTATAATCAGGGTCATCTTATGCTCGGGTTAATACAGTAACAGCATTTTCCTGCTGTCGATCCACTGTAAAATTTTCTGCTTTTGTTCTCTCACTTTATCTTTGTACTTTGAAAATGGCTGATGCACACAGCAGTTTTTGGGATAACGAGTCCTGAAGTTCCCTGAAGTACAGCTAAGTGTGAGAACGCTTCTGAAAATAAAACCCAGTGAGGAAGTAGTATTAAGTAGTAGTACAGTAGTGTCAATCTGTTACCTCAGCACAGCACTAAGATTGATGCACATAGTGTAAGAATATTTAGATACACACTTTTAATTGGAACATGTTAAGAAACCTCATACTGTTTAAGCAAGACTACTGTTGTGCATTACAGAGGTCTAAAGAAGCATCAGGCAGTGCTGTGTAAACCTAATGTTAACTCAAAAAAAGCAATAATGAAAACTTAAGTTTCAGTTTTTATCACCTGGAATGATAATAATGATGATGATGCTGTTGCACTGTTTACAATTCAATGAACCAATTGGTTAACTGCTACAATAATCTCTCATCAAAACAATAATTTAAGCGAGTACTTGAACTTCGCTATAAATGGAAAAAATACATTTTAACAACATGAGGTAACTGGTCTGGGCCTGTGCTGTGGTGTTGTTTTCTGACCTAACACTGAGGGGGGACTCCACAGAGAGGCCCAGCAGAGCACAGGCATCCCTGGTGAAGATGTTACAGATCTCGGCCCACTGGTTGGTCTCCAGCAGACTGCGGTATGGAGAGTTCTCAATACCATGACGCAGGTAAACCAGACTACCCATCAGGATCTGGATATCTGCGGGGACAGAGAAAATAAAATGGTAGAAAAATAATGGAGAACACCTAACAAGACAAAATTCAAAATGTAGTTTTTTGAGATTCTTTCACAAAGATGTTGGTTCAGTTTTTCTTGGTTCAATTTGGAGTTGTAGTTGTGATGTTCCAGGTTGCATAAATGAAAGGGAACATATCAAAAGCACTTCATATGACATACATCACCATCGGAGCATCACAAACGGAATAGGGGTTAACTTTTGATCTTAGGAAAGCTGTTCTGGCATTGTATTAGGAGTACCTCTCTGGTGCTGAGAAGCGAAGGGTTGGAAGTGCCTGGCGTACTGCAGGGCCTCCAGTTGGTTGCTGATGCCGCCGTTGAGGAGACTGATGAAGTACAAGCGGTGCAGTTTGAATTCTAAACTGCTGTTCAGGTCAAGAAGACGTTGCCGATTCGTCACTGCCCACCTAAGAACGTACAGTCGGGCAGGTTCAGTCAGCTATGCAGGCACAGTCATATAATAGAGCAATAAGACCCCAAAGGAGCTCTTTATTGGGCATCCATACACCAGTGACACTGATGGCATCACAAAGTATCCATGCTCACAGTAAAGAACTTCCTCAGTGGTAACAGGTGCTTTTACACAACGGTAACCAATAAATCTCTATGATCTGAAAAGTTTACTTCATAATAAGAAAAATCAGGAGAAAGCAAGAATATGACTAACTAGGTCTGTGATTACCAGAGGGGTTGGCATGGCAACCAACAAACTACAGCTAGCCATGCTTTATGGGAATTATTTGCAGAGTGTCTTTGACTCAGATTGCACAGCTGAAACTGCCTGTTGTATAATGAGTAAAAGATCAAACCTATGTCAAACCCAAGGCAAAGTCTAATGTCCAATTTGTTTTTATCTATGCAACAGTGTAGTAGTCAATTGATTTAAGCTGGTGAATGAGATAAAGGGTGTGTGTTTGTGTCTGTCTGTGTGTGTGAGTGTGTGCATTGGGGGGCATACTCTAATGCTGGT
Organism: Holocentrus rufus; assembly: GCA_900302615.1. Taxonomy (NCBI): domain Eukaryota; kingdom Metazoa; phylum Chordata; class Actinopteri; order Holocentriformes; family Holocentridae; genus Holocentrus; species Holocentrus rufus. The sequence goes on from OMLF01050270.1 coordinate 25,589, forward strand.
CTGAGGTCCTGCATCCGTAGAGCCTCCAGGATCCGGTTCAGCTCCAGGAAAGGCTGCTTCATACTCATATCTATAACTACTCCAGACTCCTAGAAACCAGACACAGCATTTTAATAAAAAAGCTATTCCAATCATTCAGGGAACTTTGCACCACAAACATTCATTTCCTTTGTTTTGTCAGTGTTTGTGTTACATTGCCACAACTTCAAGCAGACAACCTCATTTCAGAGATTTTTTTTTTACCTGACACAGATCCTCTGCTACGTTGAGCATCCCTTGTCTGTACAGGTGCTCCACAATGGTCTCACTCAGGTATTTCTGTCTTTCTGGGGAGTCCCACACTGTCTCTGCTACCACAGCACTCACCTCTGCATCAAAATTCTGCAGTAAAGCAGACCAAAAATACACAATAAATAAAACATACTATATATGTCAAATCTAAAATAACCCAGACAGATGTTACCCAACCTTACCCTGTCAATGGCTTTGCCCACTTTTGATACACTGCCGTGAATGTCCTTATGTCGGGAGGCAAGCATCTGTACTGTTTCTTTGATATTCTTACAACACTGTGCCATAGTCTGGGATAAGACCGATAAGTCTGCATCTTGAACTCCTGCAAGAGAAGAAACATGCATTTTTACAATACATATTTACAATAAACTGTAATTTATTGTTGTGTCTGATCATTTCCGGCACAGAACTGATAAAGAAAATTCAACACAGTCCAATCATTACTTATCTTTGTGCCGTAACCTGTTCAGTCACCTTATGAGTGTTACTTTTTCTTACCAAATGCGACCAGCTGTCCCCGTATCTCACAGACGCTGCGCAGAAGCTCGTCTAGTCTCTCCTCAGACTGGTGGCCATACATAACAAAGCGATGGAGCACCTTCTCCAGCTCCCGCTCCACACATGCACACTGTTCCATGATTCAGACTGGAACACTCATACACACAACACCAACACCTGGGTTTATGAAGAAAAATAGCACAGCTCAAAACTGATGGATTAGTGAGGTTACTGTCCTAATTGCAAATAATCACAGATTTACAACTTGTAATCATAGGATGGTATAGCTAATGCCATCCTTGGTCAAGATGGGAGTTTGGGGTGAAGATGAATGATGATGATGTAGCAGATGTAGATGGTGTAGATTCACGAAATTATTTCACTTTCACAGGCCAACTGTTTACAGCATCTGGATAAAGTAACATGTTTTTTGACCTTTACAAATTATTTGAAGATACTACAGCTGCCTCTTGAAGCAATCAATCATTCTGGATCACTTGTCTGTGAACGTGTTGTGATAAGATACTGATCAAACTGCTCTTGCACAGCTAACAGGCATCTCTCCCTGATCATGACAAGAGAGATTACCAATACAAACACAACCAGTGCTGCCTCGATCAAAAGTTTGCTTGATCGTTTGCTAGGCCTGATGTATAACAGTTAGCAGCTAGCAGTGCCATATCTGTATCAGACGCAAAACAATGCTCTGCTAGCGTTTTGTACTAGTTATAAAAACCTATAAGGTCAAATAACAAAAACAAAACGCCGTTCAGTAACTATTGTTGAGCGGTTCAGCTCCCCGCAGTCAGAACCACTTGCTAATGTGTTAGCAGCATTTCTAACCATTGACAGCTAACAGTAATCTTTGCTAGAAATTACAGCTTGTTAGCAGTATTTAGAAAATGTCCACCTAAAGAGCTAACAGCCAACATTAACGTTAGCTAGCTAGGTTTCGGTTGTCCCATTGAAATGCAACGTAACGTCTACTTTAATTACACAATCGCAACGAGAAACTGGATGTACCACATATTACCATATAATTCAAGTCGATACATTTCTTTAAAAAATGAAGCTGTCCTATTGCTAGCTAACATAAACAAACGGCGTAACAGCCGCTGGCTAGCCACAAAAGCTCGCCATCACTAGCAACTAGCTAACGTAGTTGATGTTAAACAACTGAGGGTTGACAAAGCCCAAATTACTTTAAAGCAGAGTGACAACCTGCTCGCTGTCGTTATTGAGTAATTTTCCAACATTTAAAATATATGTGGCAATTTAACTTAATTTCAAGACCTAGACATTTAGTTAAATAAACACCACTCACCTATCTTGCTAACTAGTTAGCAAGCGTTAGCGTTAGCCACAAGCCTGTTATGACAACACTTGACCACCAGCGGTCCCGGATCAGGAACTTCCTGTGTCGCATTTTGTCTCTGCTGGCGACTTCACAGTAAAAGTTCTTGTATGTGTGATTCTCAGTGTAGCCTACTATATAATATGTGCTTGAATCAAATTATTTCACAGATTACAGCAACACAAGGTAAAAGTGCCTGACTACATAGTACGTGGTTACGTGATTGATTGATTGTTATTCATTTCCCGCTTCTTGTTATTGATTGATTGTTATTCCTTTCCCGCTTCTCTTCCTTCTATTACACTGACTTTGAAGGGGCCTCATCTTTCCAAGGGGATTCCCAGTGAGTTGTGAGCCCACCCCACCACATAGGCCAGGTTTAGAGAAGAGGGTAAGAGGTCACACGTTTGTTCACACGAACCCTGAAAAATGTATTTAAAGAGCAAATGAAGTTGACATCCTTGTTTAATCTTCGACCATTATCTATCATCAAGTCAAACAGGTAATTACAGCTGAGTAGGGAGCCAGCCTTTCCAGCCGAGCACTGCTATAGGTCCAGGCCAGAGTGCAAAATTTTAACTGAAATGCAAAAAGTCTATAATGATTGTAGCTAGCCTACTTTCAGTCTTGAGGATGAACTGGGCTAGGTGAGACAGAGATAGTTGGATCCTTTTGCAGTCAAGGGGAAATGCATTTCTTGGGCATTATGAATTCAGGTTGAGGCTACTTCAGTCTTTTAAAAGGTCTGGGCTCAAAATATCTAGTAAAGCTGCCTCAACTCGCCATGGGGGATTGCACTGTTGCAATCCCAAGAAAAAAAAAAGAAAGAAAGAAATTTCTCTGAAGTTTATCAAAGTTCTTATATTGCAGCATTGCCTTCTGATTTTCTGTCTGATCATAGGAATAGGGATAACCATAACATTGAATTATGGCTAATATCAGAAATTTGGCTCATAAAGATGTTGGCCACGCAGAGTTAGGATGTACAGTCATGTCTTAAAAAGGGCAACTAGGTCAGTTCAAAAAAGACAGATTTGAAATGTGATCTTAGGTTTATATTCTTACTATTTGTACTGGCTCTTAAATACCCTATCATGAGACTGGGCCCTTGTTTAGCACCACGTCCCAAAGATAGGACCCCATCAGATAAACAAGGTGCTATGAATTTAAAAAAGAAAATCATGTTTACTTCTTTTCACACCTAAAGAAACTACTGTGCCAGACGGCATTTGACATTTGCCCATCATGTTTATTTGCCATGGACACTGAACACCAGTGGCTCTGCCAAGGCCCCTGATTTAACCCAAAGGTTATTGTATACTTGTATGTCACTTCATTTGTATGGCATGAGTTTATGGACCTCCTGGCACATGGAGGCCTGGCTTATTGTTTAGGTATGGCTTGATGGCATGTTGCATTGCTGTCTGAGTGGGTGAGGTCTTTGGATTGAAGGGGGCTGGTGTGACTAATCTATCAATGATGGAGACTAAAGCTCCCCATTGCTGAGGTGCTCATCATTCTTTCCCTTTGAATCCTCCACTAGCCCACTGTGCCACCGTCACCCTAGTGGTTCAAATTATCAGCACCTTTTGTATACATTATGCACACAATCTCATAAACAACACATACATACACATTTAAACATACACAGATATTGTCCTGTTTCGCCTGGTAGTTATTTACTATTATCTGTGTTTGACTAATGTGTATTTATTACACATCAAGAAATAGTGTAGGGCAACAAACTGTAGGAGTAAATTAACATAACACCATACCACTCTGTCTTTAGTAACTGTCATGCCATTTGCACCTACACTGAAATGATATGGGTTCTCTAAAGCTTGGTAGATAGAGCATAGAGGTGGAAAGTAACTAGGCACATTTACTCAAGTACCATGTGACTTTGAGGTAATAGCATTTTACTTTAGTATTTCCGTTTTGTGAGGCTTTATACTTTTTTTTTTTTTTTTTTTTGTGAGGCTTTATACTTTAAGTCCACTACATTTTAGAGGGCAACATTATACTTTTACTTCATTGCATATATCTGCTTGCTGAAGTTACCATTTACTTAGCAGAATAAGCCTTTACATGCAAAACATAAAATATGATGTATTGTTATAACTAAAACTAGCCAGCAGTATATGGAGCAGCTAGAGCTGCAGCATTAAAATGCATCTTACAGGTTAATGCATCAATAATTTAACACTCTCAAAAGATGGTGCATTCTTCACCATGAGTACTTTAATTTTTCATACGTCAGTACATTTCACTGCTAACACTTAAATTAGTTTACTTAAGAAAAAGTTTGAATGCAGGACTTTTACTTTAACTGGAGTATTTTACCATTATGATATGACTACTTTTACTAGAGTAAAGGGTAAGTAAGGATTTGGGTACTTTTTCCATCACTGGGCAGTTACAGTCAGTGTTAAGGATACAGTTCAATTATGCACTTGTGATACTGTATAATTGTGATAAGAGCAGAACACAAGAAATAATTGCTGTGCTATATATCAGATGTCTTATTGACTTTCCTGTGTTATGAGTGAAATCTTTTAACACCTTGCCATTATTGATATACTGTGGCCTCAATCACTGCCCTGTTTAACCTTCAGTGGGTGCTCCTGTCAAAGATTTTCCATTAGCTTGCCCATGACTTAATGACTAAGAATTAATGATAATCTCTTGGGGTATTAGGTTAGGGACAGGGGCTTAACCAACCTCGCTATCATCAAACATGCCCAGGCAGCCTCTGCCTCAAATACAAATAGGTATTGCTGCTGTGGCAGCAACAATTTAGTATTGTTGTACCACAGGCAAAATGGTGGGAGAAAATGTGACTTTTTGCAGGGTGCAGTTCTGTAACATAAAAGATCCAAGCAACTAAAGAAAAATATGAGTTAAAACATATGAGTGTGCCTTTGTGATGTTATGCAAGTGTTCTATGTTAACATGCAGCTCATAAGAGTTCTGCATGTGAGCTGTCAAAGTCGGCTGGTCTACAACTTCAACCTTTAACCTCTTGTCCCTCTAGCCAGAACACACATGCATGCACACATACAATGCACTCTCTCTCACACACACTTACACACACATCAGCATACAGTATCTATACCCACAACTAAAGTATAACTGCATGTGTAGTGGTCAAGTGGACAAAGTGTGGCCTGCATGGGTTTTATCTCTCCCCTTTCTTCTCTCACTCTTGTGCCCAGGCTCTCAACTAGAACCATGGCAATCTGGCCCTGATAGTATGGGTCTATATATAGTGGGCCCCTGTGACTGAGCTGGCTCTAAGTGTCAGATTCCAGAGGCATGCATCCATCCTGGCT
>OMLF01050271.1:0-23406 GCA_900302615.1 Holocentrus rufus
TCGGATTCATGACATGTGTATTGGACAATTTTGTTTTTACCACTGAGCATACATGTTAATGAATCAGAATCAGTCTAAATTGACAGGAGCCTGCCTCCTAGGTGATTAGCATATCGCCACGCTCCCATTTCTCTATAGAAGTTCTTTGGTAAAAGGAAAGGTGCAGCAGTGGAGAGAGCGGTCACGTCATAGCAAACAAGAAATATGGGCCCTGATGGTTAAGAGTAGAAAAAAAACTTAACTTATGGTGAAACGCAAACACAGCTGGTAAACATGTCCTTGGTACAACTGCTTTGAGACGTATTGCGAATCCTATATTCAGCCTCTTAGTGGAATTTCTACTGCCATGGTTACATCTTGCAGAAAAAAATAAAGCCATTACAGTGCTTTCTAAAAATAGATCCATCTGTGCCTCTCCCATTCATTTCAACTGAGGATGATTTTCTGTCTTTTCTTGTCTTTTCAGAGTCCTGAGAGAACCCTTTCTAATGTACAACACGTTTCTTTTCAGAGGTCTTATGTTCGTGTTGCTACTTGCAAAAAATGTGGTTGACTTTCTTTTGTCCTGCTGATTCAGTGTGTTGATGAGACACACACTACACAACCCTCTATACGGCTTTCTAAAGTTAAATTAGTTTCAGAATGACTTTATATAGCTAAAGTAAAAAGAAGATGAAGCAGTTCTCTCAAAGGGTTGTCATAGCCATATCAGCTAAATAAGACTAGTTATTTTGAGTGTGTACTCTACTTGAGCAGCACCCTATGTCAAATCCAATCAGCTCCACTTAAAGACACCCTTAACCCCCGAAAAGTTCTCATACACAGACTAATAAATCTCCACAGGTCTGAGTGCAGAACGGTCACAGGTCTGGGGACTTTGTTTTATGGAGGTTTTTCTCTTGTGAGGGGGCAAACAATGATGGAGGTCGCTGTGGTTAAGCGGCATCCTGCGCTTCTGCCCCACTTCAGGGAACAGGATGTGGTCTCTCGCTAATGCTCTTCCTCTGCCTCTGCTTCTGCCGCTCTACCTCTGCACAGTTTGCAGTTCTGCAGATCAGACACGTCACTCAGCTCGGCATCCGCTCTTGTAGATCAGATCTCAGATTATCACCTCTGTCGTGCCTTGTGGTTGACTCTTTCAAATTCAGAGGAGCAGATATGACAAGTGAGTGAGAGCAGAAATTCACTTATCTTTACTGTGAGTCTCTCGCTAAACAGGACAGCAGAGGCAGACAGTATGTGTCCATATGAGTCTAATGATGTGCGGCATGATAGGGTGCACGGCATTTCTCTGTGATGCTACATGCTCTGTGATGTCCCTCACGCTGCTGTGGCTGGATGCACAGAACACCAGCAGATACAAATGACCTAATTAACTTTCCTGATCATGATCCAGTGATGTGGTGAGGCTGTGCGCTCACACTCAGACATCTCACCCCAGAGTTCCACCCTGCTTCTTCTCACATTTGTATTAATAACTCACCTGTCGTTTTGGAGAAGGTGTTTTCATACTTAATTTAAAAAAGTTTCCACTCTGGGCTGAAAATTTCTATGAAACTGCATGTGTACTTATCTTGGGGTTGCCCCCGGGTTGAAAATGTGACAGTGAAAGTGCCATAAATTGGCATAGAATAGATTTGAGGTACACTGAAGTCTGACCCATAAGATATTCTATTTGGTCGGTTTAATGGGGAAACAAGTGGAATTTTTACTGTCCCGCAGCACAAAATGATGATAACATATCTGTGGTGGGCTGACAGAGTTGTTGCTGAGTACCAATGAGTCAATGATTACTTTGCCAGTTGCTGAGATTTCTGGTTTTCAACAGTCACTTTCCAGCCCACAGTTTTGGAACGAAAACTGCCCACCCATTGACTTTCAAGACACTCCCTAACCACCTCCCACCTACTGGCATTTTCAACTGCTGAACAAATGACGAACAGTATTGTTCCAGTATTTAGTATAGTAAAGTCCTACCTCTTCACTAGTATTTTCTGTTGGATCTCTGCTTTAATTAGCTAGCATACTCCTCTCTATTCTGTAAACTTAAAGGACAGTTACACTCAAATTCAACCTATGCTTCAACCAATATTCACTATGTATATTATTACCCCAAAGATGCGACAGTTTAATTGTGGTATTTTCATTATTTTTTGGTAATTTTATATGACAACACTGTGGTCTAAAAAGCACAGATGTGAAATTTAGCGGCCCCTGTGGACAGAAGCGGTAGTGTTTCCCATGAGAAACAGTGGCTCCTGTTTAGATCTTTACATTTGTTTTGGAAGCAAGTGAAACAAAAATGCAACTTATTTTTAATACTATATTTAAAAAAAAAAAAAGCCATCTGCAGGATTCATAGCGATGAGATAAGGTATCTATTTGTGGCTATGTAAGAGTAATAATAATATGTAATATTCAATCTGATGATGGTAAATGATTGATTTTTAATGAGGCCCAGTTGTCAGTGCTGACATCATTTCTGACAGAGAACCTCATTAAATAGCAAGAAGGACCACCACCATTTTAGCATCATTTAAATGACATTCCAGACTGGAGCATGCCAACAGGTTTTGTGTAGGAGGGGTGTAGGAGGGGTGATGTATTATAATCAGTAGAGATCATAGATTACGTTTCACCCCTAGAGTGGAAACAGTTGAGTCTGTGGAAGAAAATACAAGACTTTGGCCAGCCCAACCCAGTGTAAGCTCACCTTTTTGGGGTCCATGTTGAATTTCTTTTTTCCACGTAAGAATTTCCTGTTCCTCACAACATTTTTACTGCAAAGACACAAGTACAAGACAAGATTTTTACTTTCTACATCGTTGGTAAGTACAGGCTTTGGTGGGCAGCGGGTCCAGTTCATAAGAACTGACACACATGACAGTGCTGGGAAACTGTGAGGTTGTGATGCCAGTATATTACACTGTCAAGCTGCTTACATCTTTTACCACCTCTCTATAGCAGTAACCAAAGAAACAGGAAACCCAACCACATACTTACACAGCGACACACACTAACTTCCAAAATGTCACAAGACCAAATTATCTCCCATTTCTATAACCATAGAACCAGAAACGCTAATCAGAACCCTGAACGCCACATTTTCTCCCCCATAAATCCAGACGGTCACCCTGCTGGGGGTCCATGTAGGAGCCAATGGCTATTTGGCAGATGGGTGGGCATACTGTAAATTGTCAAGTCTACTCTGTGTACCTGCATATACCCACCACTGATGTTTAGGGGGCTCATGCAAACATAGAAAGGCTAAAAGAAGAAGAGGCCTAGGTTGTGGTTGGGTCTCTGGAGACAAGTTTATAATCTGACTCAGGCAGGCTAAAATTACAATATACTTGACTATAATAAATTGGTGTTCATTCATAGTCACACGAAGCATCACTTTTGGCGTGGGTGTCTAAATTGTGTCAAAGATCCACTAAATAAGAGGAACAGCGCCTGCTGACTCAGAGCTGCTGTGTAATTTGCTCAAGCTTACTTCTGCTCATCGGATTCAGCGTTCTGGATTTCTGTCCTGACGTTGCTGATCTCCAACCTCAGCTTCTACAAGAGTGTGTTGAGAAACAAAGGAAGTGACGTTAATGCGGGAGCAGATGAAGGCCAGGTGTTGCGTGATGGCCACCAGCTGACTCAGGCTGCACACAGCTCACGGCCAGGCTGTTGACAAAGTTATAAGAACCTGGCCTTTGCATTTGAGAGGCTATTTTTGGCCAGTGAAATGCACTAAATCTTTTCACAGCGTACGATGCTGTGAAAAGACTCTGCCAGTAGTCGGTAATGAAAAGGCAATTGATAAAAGACCTTGGGGAGATATTCAACACAGTACCTGAATGTCATCTAATACATCGCTTTTATGATTCTTGATTGCTTCGATCTGCCTCCTCTCCCTTGGGTTGAGTTTTGGTGGAGCTGTGGGATAACAATAGCAGCATTTCAGGGTTACATTTTGGTCAGGACTGACAAAGTGTGTGAATGATGAAGCAGCCAAACCCAGCTGCTGAGTCAATAGACAATCTCCCTGACAACCTAGCTCACACCAACACATGCTCACAGCTTCACCCTTCACTGGTTAGAGAAGTGGTTCATGAATGAGATGGAAACAGAAAAAGTTAAAAATAACTACTTCTCTTTCTTCAGAGTCGGCCTGATGTTACAGCGACTGAGAAGCCAGAGTATTATAGGATAGCTTCTCTGTAAGTGGAATGGGTTCATCAAGATCAAGATACCGTGATATGCAGCGTTATAGATTCAGTATCTTGTGTTTTATGATTCAGTAAGCATAGTCAATCCAGCATCACAGGTCCCCATGGATACACTCAAGCACTTTAGTGACACAACAAAACACTATAATGAGGTCAAAGCATCACCACATATATAATAACAATTACACCAGAAACATAATGACATTGCAAAAAAAAAAAAAAACACTGCAAAAAAATAAAAATGTCACTATCTTAGAATCAACAGAAGCAAGTTAAGAAAAAGAAAATATTTCTAAAGTCTGAGATGATTTTTTTACAAAGGTGTTTACAATCCTGTTGATAACTATATGCATTCATTGCACTGGAAAAATTAAATATGTAATAATTTTGTTTCACGATTGCAAATTACAAGGGTATAAGTGAGCCCCCTAGACCATCTCCTCTAACTTCAGTAAGGAGACAATAATTCATCTGCATTTGACTGCATTGTCTCGCAGCAACTTTGATGTTAAGTACAGCTGTTTCTAATATTTAAAGTTATGATAAACTGTAAGATTTAAAGCATACCTTTGCCCCAAAGGAAGCTGTCTTTTCTCCGGCATGCCATGTTGTTGACGTTGGAGAGCGACTGTAGCTGTACAGGAAACAGACAAGAGTGTCAGAGTGACAGCAGGGCCGGCGCTGCCATAACGGGATGCCTGATGGTGTGGGGACTCAGATAGCCACCACTACTGAGAGGAGGTTTCTGACATGTGAGTCCAGACAGAGTACAACCTTACAACATGACGTACTTGACAAAATGTTGAAATGCATCCTCTCTTTTTTTCCTACCCCCACCTCCCCCCTTTTCCCCTTTTGTTTTGTTTTGGGGGAGTGGGGGAGGGCAGTTAAAGGAAAGCTATAAAAAGAATTTAACATATACACATTATCATTTTCATACAAGAACAGTGATCAAAACATTGATGTTTCACTGAGAGCCGGGTGTATCACTCATTCATTAATAATATCTTTATAGCCAACTGTTAAAAAATGCTTCACAAAAGAAAATAAGACATTAAAAATGCAACAAAAGAGAACATCAATAAATAAACAGATAAATGAGAATAAAAACAAAAGAAATATACAATATTACATAAAGGATAACACAGACAGTTACAAAATGAACATTATAAGAAGATTAATTGAAGGAGCTAAGAATATACAAATGTGCTTTGAGAAGTGCTCTGATGTACTGAAAATCTTGAACAGTAAAGAGGACATAACCTAAACTAAACTGGGTTTCTATTATTTCTAAATATTTGGCCCCACCTAGTGTGCAGGTTACAGCTAAATGTACAAACCAACTGGCTGTGTCTTCACATTTTATAAGACCTCAAAGAACGTTAATTTACAGCCTATTACTACAAATTATTTTATAACATTTCAGTCATTGAACATACTAAGCTTTGTGTGACCGAAAAGCAAATATTATTTAGGCTGCAGACTTTATTCTGTATCCATAACCTGGAACGGGCCTAATGCTGCCTTCAAGTGCTCCTTGTAAGCTCCTACAATCGCTCACAAGCTGTAAGTACAACCTGTTGCACATTCAAGAGCTTTTGGTTGAAAATAATAACAAAATAGGCTATGTAACAAAATTATTTTATTCTTGGCAGTTGTTTTCTTTCAGAAATCAAGCAGCACAGAGGGACATTGTGCTGCATTGTAGTTATTTAGCCAACAGGCCTTTTCAGTACATTTACAATGACGGGTAGAGAGGGTTCACTGCCCTGCTCAAGGACACTTTGACAGGATACATGTCCTGAGCTCTTTCAAATACAGGATTGTCTCTCTCACAGTGAGGCTATTCTGCAAAATCAGGAGGAGAAAATCTAACCAACATTAAAGTAATTGATGTTTTATTTCATTTATTAGCAGAATTTGGCAGGTGACAATGCATTTCAAAGACAATATACAGTAACAAGTAGTGCAATGACACAGATCAAGTGTCCTAATACATTGCTTCAGCACTGAGTTTTTTGTTGTTTATTTGCTGTATATTAAATCACATTTAATATCACCTATTGGCAATACAGAGTTTGTCATTAATGTAAAACATAATTATACTGTTTCTCTGTTGTATTTTTATTCATTTTGCTGAGCTACTTGTTAGCTGAACTGAAAACTGCCATATTTCCCATAGCCCTTGAAAGCAGCAAAAGCTACTTCCTGCTGCCTGTCAAAAATGAAATTGGTCGTAACCAGCAACAGCAAGAGACAGAAGTTCAACAGACGGGCAAGACAATAAGGAAGAACTTCATTCATTATCTTCATCGTTATTATCATTAGTGGTTAGATAATAAGTTTAATAAATAAATAAAGTTTTACTCAACTTTGGACAATGCAAGCCATCAAATGTGTGGTGGTGGGAGATGGGTAAGTTTTGTGCGATACATGAGATCTGTTTGAAGTCAAGTCTGTTTCAAGAGGCAAGAGCAGACTTGTGTGTTTTAATGTGGCTCTGAACTCTAGAGGAGAGCTGTGAAAAATATTGTTTTGTTACTTGAATTGTGTCTGAGCTTGGCATTCCTGTTTAAACAGGAGTTAGTTAATGTAGAGCAATGTCTCTTCTAGTGAAGTTGTAAATGGCTCTGTATGATATTAACTTTATTTCCCTCAGGCTCTTTACAGAGACATTTTTTTACCAGTGCGAGCAGTGTGTTGCCTTCCAGACCAAACCCGTAAAACAGAGCTCTTTCTCATCAGAAAGGACATTAAAGACTTTGCCTGTGATTTTGCCTGAGAAAAGTTGACGTCAAATTGAGGCATTTGCATCAGTTTAGTTCAAGGAGAGACTCTGAAGCTCTTCATCAACTGCCTTCACTCAAGACAGGAAACTGTATTGTAATCTCGGGGGCAGACTGAAGACAAAATGGATGCGCATCAGTTAGTATTAGATCAGAGGCAGCGTGTCAAGAGAGGGGAGCAGACTGAGGTGGCGTTGATAACAAATAGAAGCTGATTTAACATGGTTTTTCTTTAGCATCATGCTCGCTGTATATCAAATGCCAGTGTGGGGAACTAAATGATTTATCTGCCACCTCTCCTTCGCCCTTCCTCAATTTCAGTAACAGATAAGTTCCTCTCCCCTGTGCTTATTTTACACTCAAGCTCAGTTCCTCTTTGCTCTGCGCGCGGCACACTGAGGCTCGAAGTCTCAGGGTCCAGGGCCAAATGTCTCGCTCAGCTTTTATCGCCGCTGCATGACTTTCCCACCCTCTCAAACTATTAGTAGGCAGCCTTTCAAAGTGGTGTTGAGGTATTTCTGTTAATGTTTTATTATATATATATTGATGCTACTGGTGGTGCTGGGTGTACTCGGCAGGACGCTCGAGTGCTTTAGAAATCTATTCAGTGATCAACACAGAAACTCTGAAGTAATACTAGGCCACTTCAGGATTTCAGCTTGAAGTTGAGAGTGAATGGAGGTGAAGTGAAGTCTAATAAATGTCAGTCTATCTTTATAGTTGACTGAGGCAGGTGTCAACGATGCTGACATGGTTATTTTGCCTTGCCATTGCTACTTAACCTGCAGCTCTGCCTATTCTCCAGCCAATATCTACCTTGGCTCTCTGTTCGAGTGATTAAAGTGAATAATGTTTTCACTTGAAGCGGCCCAGTTGTGTTTTCAAAAATAGACCAGCCTCCCTGGCCCGGCTGCATGTTAAGTTGGCGAGGGTTTGACAGTTAGCATGAAAGTCGAGCGCATACAGCCACAGATTTCCCTGTGTGTGGGCAGGCTGGGAGACAGGCAGCACAGACAGCAAGAGCAGCGCATAAAGCAGAAAATGACTAATTAGGTTCAAACTGACAGGCACTTGGTCGTCTCATCTGTGCCTCTTCTGCCCACTGTGAGGACCTCCAACCATCACACACACACACACACACACACACACACATGCACAAACACACACTACTGCCAACATCTCCACTGCCGCTGCAGTCTTCCTCAGCCAGACTTTTCTGCTTGCTTGGTTCCACTATATTTTACTGCAATTTGTACTGAACGCCGGAAATCAAAGTCCAAAGAAAGAGATAACGCATACTTATTTTAATCACAATCCAGGGTGCCATTCATAAAGCTGAAAGGAGGGTTATCTTGTGTGTGTGCCACCTGTGGGTTTGCCTGCAAAGCAGAAATTGAAATCGCTATTCTCCAAAGAGGCTTCATGAAATATTATCAATCAGATTATCACTGTTATAACTCATCCCCGGCGTGTGCAGTCCCATGCAGAGCTGGGGGAGATGAATAAAAAGAGGTGTTAAAAGATTTATGAATAGATGGTTAGTGTTGGTACACAGCTGTAACACTTTCTGAAATGCTTCTTGTCAGTGCATGACAAGTCTGTAAGGCCCATGATGTTTTGACAACTACATTGCTAGATTGACAGTCCCGATGAGTTTAGCTTTATCGGGGTTTCACCTGAATATTTATTTCTCTACTGTCAGGATCGGAGTCGGATCAATCAGGATTTATTTTGGGTTAGAGCAGCTGACATGGAAGGGAGATGGAGACGCAGAACGAGGCCAGAGAAGCAGGTTGAGAGTGGGAGGTAAAGGAGCGGCGGGGGGGTCGCTGTGCTTTGACTCAGAGCAACAAAGTCAGCAGCATGTGTGTGTGAGTCAGAGTGGAAAGATGTACAATATACATACCCTGATACTCACACACTCAAAGATTTTTTCTTTACTTAACCCTCCCATTGCCTTGATATACAGCATAAATGGAAAAAATGGCATTTGTATTCTTTAAGACAAGAAGTATAAGATATGTAAAAAAAATCCAACTTTGAAGCTACATAATGGAAAATTTAAGGGAAAATCAGAGTGTAACAAGCTAATGTAGAGATTTTATTAAGGGAGAATGCTGGACTTATTTAGATGTAAAGCCAGTTTTCTTTTGTCTACATCTAGTTCACTTCTCCCTCAGTCACTCTGCTATACCTGTAGTATGCAATTAGATTTTTTCTCACGTTTATACCACAGACTTTACCTACCTTAAATTAACTGCTGTTCTGCTGGCAAAGGAAGAAATGAGCCCTGATATTTTCAACTACACCACCAGGAGTAGTGGAAAAGACAGTGGCAACCTAGACAATTTTTTGTTGTTTTTTTTTAAAAATCAAAATCCCTCTTACTTCTTCTTTTCATTACTCGTTTTCAGTGGTGACTGTCACTGCCCAATCAGTGTCACCTGCACATGTCCTTTTGCTTTACCACCGACCCCAATAGAGACAGGGAGGAAGCGAAATGATTCGCTCAGTAGATACTTCCATCGCCAATTCTGGAAAAAACAACATGTTTAACTCAGAATGTCATTCTTTAAAACCTTTTGAAACATGATTTTTGGAGACAGGAGAAACAGCGCTTCAACCAGCTGTGAGAAGGTGCAGCCAAAAAGGACAGCAAACTGTGGGGCAAAGGAAGATGCTAATCTTGGTCACAGTAGAAAATTGACATATTTTATTATAAGGCTGCTAATCAAACTCACGCCGTTTTGGCCCATCTGTTCAATGGGGCCTTCATCAGACCTGGAAAACAAAAACAATCAGTGTCATGTATGAAAAGGCTCAACTGACAAAAAATGTGGAAAACCATGCTTATTCCATGGTTTTTGTTAGTTGAGTCTAAATGGTCCTCAGTAATTTTGCGCAGTGCACCTTTAAAACAAGACGTATTCCTGAGTCCTTTTTTGACGAGGTGAGTATAAACACGTGTAGCCTCGGGTGCCACTTTCCAACTTTGCACAAAACAGTCCCTGCAGTGCAGGACTCAGCCCAGCATTCCTCACCTCGTGTCTGTACATGCAACTCTGTTATTCTTCTGTGGAATTTGACTCTCAGCAAGTGGACTAACCGCCCTCGTACGTGCTTCATAATTTTGAAGCAAAGTAGAACTGTTCGTATTAAGGCGGTGTTGGTACAATGAATATGAATCCCCTATATGTGCATTCCTCTACAATTGGAGGAATGCATATAACCTATAAGCAAATATTTTAAGGGAATTTTCCAGGGAAGTTATTTGTAAAAGTGTTATGATCAACATCCTTTTGATACACAACTTTCAAATGAACATGAAGGCCACTCAGTGTTCTCTTGCAACAAGAAATTTGTGTATGTATTGGCACACAGCTGATTGCTCAATCTGTGTTTACAGCGCTGTGGGAAAGACATGCCTGCTCATCAGCTACACAACCAATGCCTTCCCCGGAGAGTACATCCCCACAGTGTGAGTGTTGTTCCAGTGCTTATTGACACACACTACGTAACACAGCCAACATGATGTGGCAGGTATCATGCCAGGTTGGAAAAAGACACAGAAGACTAGATGCAAGTGGATCTTTCACACACAAATGGACAGAGAAACTTCTCAGAGAATGAAACTTTTACTAGCAGTATTTTAACACCAATGCATCTCTATGAATCTCTAGATGAACTATGATGCATTTGTATAGTTGCCATAAACCAATGAGGCGATAGTTGAAATGGTCGGCAAATTCTCCAAATTTGCCATGAACCTCCTTTACTTCTTTTACTCAAGACAAAGTGATTTTTCCCAGTGGACTTTCATTCCTTCCACAGTTTGTTCTGTTAATGCTGGAAGAACCGAATCCTCTTTATACTGTAAAGTAATCAAATGTATAAAAGCTGATGTGGCAATATTTCTTTGACATTAAAATGCTACATATAGCACCTTTAAAATGCAAAGTTACCATTTGTATGCTACAAAATGGAATATGATCAAGTAAAATGATGTAAACATTTCCACGTTATCCATCATCAGTGTAAGTGATCCATTAAAAAACAGCTAGCAATAATAACTATCAAAAATAAGGTATAGTCAGCTAGTACTGAATTATTATTTAAACTATAAGCCACTCTGAAAGGATTAGTGTAGTCCTCCATCAGGTCATTAACTTTCTTGCCTCTTTTCTGTGTTTCTTGCAGGTTTGATAACTATTCAGCCAATGTAATGGTTGACAGTAAACCAGTGAACCTGGGGTTATGGGATACAGCAGGACAGGAGGACTACGACAGGCTCAGGCCACTGTCTTATCCTCAGACGGTAACACACCTTGGTTTATCCACATGCACACCAACATACATCAGCAGGCTGTATCCATAACTGCATTCCCATATTTCATATCAAATTGTCACTATTTGTGCAGTGAACATCTTCAGTTTCTCTTACTCTTACTTCCATCTCTAGGATGTGTTCCTCATTTGTTTTTCTCTGGTGAGCCCGGCTTCCTTTGAGAACGTCAGAGCCAAGGTCAGTCAGTCTTGATTTTATGTGATGTCTGTCTGTACTGGGCTTCTTCATCCATTTATTGACCCGGACAAACAAAAATATACATGCACATTGATGCGCAAACATGGACACACACCGCTGCCTTCCCTTTTGACTCTTCCATGTGTTTCTTTTCTTTCTTTTTATTTATTTTTTTCTATTGGCGGAAGTCAGTCAAAGATGAGCTCAGAGAGATTCAATCATCCCAGTAGCACAGCCCAAATTACCAAGGCAAGATGCACGTCCATGCATACATATCTATCATTCCTCTTGTTTTGTTATTTTCAGCCAACCGCTGAAGTAAACACTGCTCCAAAAAGGAGACTATGTGTTTCTAATGGGCTGCTGCAAGTGAAAAGGCAATTCGTTAAAGGTCCTACATGTAACTTTTTCAAACTTCAATATATCATTGTCAAATTAATCGGGATATTTTCTTAAAGTGACTCTGAATAAATGAGACGATGGCCAAGACAATTAGTCACCTCTATCTCACTCTAGTGGCATTTTGTTTCTCAAAATTGAAGCTACATTTCCATAAGGAGAATTTTTGCCTCTTCAGTTTACAGTTTTCTTTTGAGTTTACTCAAGATGAATGTACTCACATATTGAAAATTACTTTCATTTGCTAGAAACTGAATGTGTCACTTCCATTTGCCTTGGAAGAACAGCACCATCTTCAAAAACCGTGTGGTAAAACACATAATGTAAAACACAGCGTAGAGGCAGATAGAAGCTGCTTATTCTCTAATTACAATTTGTTTCCAGTAATGATGCAAATATGTCAAACTTAAAGTGGTTATAATTCATTGTTAATTCAATTCTACACGTAGCATCATTAACTAAGAATGGTGTTTGTTGATTTTGTTTTAGTGTGAGAGTAAACAGTATTTTTGGTAATAATTTCTTTGTAAAGGTATTGCATTGCTGCGCAGCACATTCAGCTGGCTGACGAAATGCTTAAATGCCAGTTAATGAAGAAGCAGTCCACGTTTGTTCCTTCATTTTGAGATCCACAAGATAGTAGACAAATGTTACATGACATATTGAAGATGCATGGTTGTTCAGTCATGGATGTGTCATTAAACGCACTTGGAGACTTTCACATACATAGCGATGTGCAGTGAACGTCTCACAGTGTGTTATCACAGCCTACAATAACTACACCAGGTTATTTAATCATTTCATTTCAACATCTTATGGTGCACTCAAACATGAGAATATATGCGACAGGAATTGTGGGGGGGGTGTCCACAGCTTGCTTTTAGGTCACTGAAGCTCGGTCACACAATGTGACTTTTCAAATTAGTGTTCTTTATAATGTCAGGAAAATTGCCAGACTATTTTAAGACTGGCATGATTAAGCTAAGCAGCATGAATAGGCCCGAAAATCCATTTCCATTGGATTGTACCTAGTTGACCCTTGTCAAATCAGGCCCAATTTATTCACTGTCAATCATGAGATGTATTTTTCATAATAAAGGGTAATCTACCAGCAGCAGCCTGTTCTCTCTGGTGTTTCTTTGGTCCTTATGAAATAACCATGTACCATTGTAGGAATGCATAGTTCCCACACTTCCCTCTTCAGAAGGATGATTTGTGATAAGATAGGCTGGCTAAACTACAAATATCCTACAAGTTCAAGTTCAAGTTCAAACAACAGATTGATCTGAAAAAAATTAAATATATTATTTTTGAGTCAAAGACAAGGCTAAGGGTCAAAGGACAATTAGATTGATCAGTATGCTGCTCTTTCCTCTTTGTGTCAATTAAATGTAGTTGTTTAAAGGGCTGACAGGTCACAAGATGTAAGCTTGTAATGCATGACGCGCTGTGTAAATTGCAGGTGCACAAAGTAAGATGGGGGAGGGAGAAAATGGTTCTTGAAATGGCTGATTACTGAGAGCCTGACGTTAATCGATCCCAATTTGTGTTGTTTTGATTCTCCCTGCTTGCACAAACAAGTGTACTGAGGCTTTTGATTTGTGATTAGCTTCCAACAATGGCAACCCGCCTTCCCCCATTCTCTGTTCAAATGAATGACGTGTTTCCCTGTTCACAACTTTGGTCCGCACTCCTGTCTCTTAGCAAATTCTTGTCAGGGTCCAGTGCTTCATCTATTCAGTTACCATAGTAACATGATATCCATAACACAAGTGTTACCGTGATAGGCAGGGATTCAGGTGGCAAATGAAGTGCTATTTACAGCAGGGAGTAAGAAGACAGTCTGTAGGTGGTAAGGAGGTTTAGATTAAGAGGTATACACAGTCGTAACTATTGAAGAAGTCCTTTATCATGCATATGTACAGTAATAGTGGCTATTTCATTCACAAATACTGGGAAGTACAGTTAAATAGTCAGACAAAACCCATCACAAAACTGTCTTTCAGTGGGTGGATTGACCGTTGCCGGCATTTTCTAGCGACATGCAAACACCAACCCATTCATGCCATTTTTAGAATTTGCTGTCTAGTTGTTGCCTCTCTAGACCTCCCCGCTGTAATCGTTCTTTTGCCACGGGAATCTCTTTCTATGTTCACCCACAGTGTAGACAGTTCATATTTATAAATTTGTCTTCAGAGAAACACTGTAAAGGTCTTCACTTGTTGGAGATAACCATGTATTACTCAGAGAGTGAAAAGTAGCTATACCTTCAAGGTCGCCATCTTTTGTCTGTGATAATATAACAGCTTAAAGGGAGCTAAAATATGTACATTTTTATTAAAATGTCATCATTGGATGTAGAAAACATAAAGAGACTAATTGTATTTGTCCTGCTCTCCTTTGATTGACTCTTCAGCTGCGCCTGCTATCCTCTGCTACACTCAACAGTAACTGTTAGCTTGTTAGCACAGCAGCCAATTTTGCCAATTCTACCCAGGATTCATCATTTTCCATTACTGCTTGTCCTGGTCAGGTCATGGGCTGCTGCCTATCCCAGCATACTGTGGGTGGAAGGCGAGTAAACACCCTGGGCAGGCCCATGTGCATTATCCCCATCAATTCATGCTTTTCTTGCTGTGACCAGCACCTCTTGACACACTATGTACACGTTTGTGTGTGTGTGTGTGTGTGTGTGTGTGTGTAAGACTATTTCAGCCTCCAGAGCAGCTCTACCTCTGTGAAATGAGAAATGTGTGCATACATAAACCTCCAATCTGCTCACTGGGCGCTCAAAGCTTGATAATGACACTGAGAGGCTGTCAAACACTTCATCATGACGACATCAGCTGTTATTGTTACTTTTGATTGGCACTCTAAAATTGACAAGCCTTGACCTATGAAGTAAATATTGTCTCACACAAAGAGTAATTCACAGAATAAAGGCTTTACAGCACATGGACAGAAATAAATTTGACCCGTTATTGCTCTGTGCTTTCATGGACTCGTTCTCAGTCACCACTCAGCCTCTGCTCTGTTGGCTGCTGGGAAATCTCATTACCACACATGACTGTTGAATGCTTCTCAACAGCTTGTTAATTATTGTTGTTTGCTGTATAATCCTAGATTAAATTTACTTTCTGCAGTGTTGCAGAGGGAGTATACTGATGCACATCACCAGGAATGCTTCAGTAGAAACAATGCTTCTGTTAAGCTGGTACAACGCTGATTCACCTTCATGTGTTTAAAATGTATTTTTTTTAACCCTTTCAGGCTTCTAAACTGTTTTACCATTTCCAAATTATAACATTACAGCCTTAGAAAGAAATGGTTTCAATGATTTATTTATTAATTTTTTAATAATGCATGATATGGTTAAGACGTTTTATGACAGTATGAAAAGCCCTGAAAATTGGAACGTCTGGGGGAAAAAACAGCTTAGAATGTATTGACGCAGATGCTCGTCTTATAGGCTCCATATTCCTGTTGTCACATTGTTAAATGCTTTCTTTTTGTGTTCTGAATTGACAAATGTGCTCTTGACATTGGACAGTTGAGCAGATAAGTGTTCTATTAATGTTATTGAATATTTCTTCAACACAGCAACAATCCTAATGAAACTGCACTTGAATGGATACAATAAGGATGTTTTGACCGCTCCAGAACATTCATCCCCTGGGCTAAAAGTGTATTGATTGCTTCGCTGGCCTTGTGCTTAATGGCTGCTGATTCGCTCCCTCTTGTCTGTCTGTGTGTCTGTCCGTGTGTTTGCGTGTGGTAAAAATGTTGCTCCCTCTAGTGGTTCCCAGAGGTACGACACCACTGCCCCTCCACTCCCATCATCCTGGTGGGCACCAAGCTGGATCTGAGGGATGAGAAGGAGACTGTTGAGAAGCTGAAAGAGAAGAAGCTGGCTCCCATCACCTACCCTCAGGGCCTGGCGCTGGCCAAGGAGATAGGTAAGCTACGCCTGCCACCCCAGATCATCATTTCAAAGCATCATACAGCCATAAACACAGCCCCATGCTGTTCTGGTTTAACACACAGCCCGTACTGAGTGTCCCTTATGATGCACACTGAGTCATTTTTCATTGCAGAGTGTATGAAACATTGCACCAGTTAAAAAATAAAATGAAAAAGGTGACCTTGGTCTTCGATTGGATTCTAAACAAAACAAAATTATTTAGAACTGAAAATCCTCCAAACAACCACTTTGCTGGATGGTTAGCTGTCACTGCACCACAGTGCTATTTGCTTTTGCAATGACCGATGGCCTCTACTGCACAATCCAAGCAGCTCCACACTTTAATCTCTAACATTTCTACAGTGAAATGTCTTCGTCAGGGTACAATTTTCATGAATCTCTTCAGTCCAATAACTGGTTGGCTCTTAGCAGATTAGAAATGGCCTTATTAATAATAATAGTAGTAATAGCAATATAATAATTTATATATTTTTTATTTTTAATCTCATTTGTCTCTCTTTCCTTTTCATCTACCCCTTTATTGTAATTTGGCTAATTTTATTTTATAAGCAATGCATGATGCATCATTATTATAAAAGAACACAGAGCATTATTAATAATGATAAACCAAAACAAATGATCATCCACCCTCTATATAGCAGGAATATAGTATAGCAGAACTTATTGGGGAATTTTTGTTTGGTTGCTGAAGAAAACTGTCACAGCTCTATGGAAAAATGTGTCATTATTTCTACCAAATTATTTGGGCTGTAAGACCGAATTGTTGTTTTTTTAGACAAAAAGTTTGATAGTACTATCAAACTTTAGTACTTTAGTAGCTAGTACATTGTTAAATATGATTTTAACTGTCTTGTGTTGTTCCCAATTAATTAAATAGAAACTCATTTTGCAGTGTCAGCAGCATCTCACTGCCCATCCATGCCAGTTCAGTCTGCACTCCTCATGTCAAACAGACAAATGGAGGGATGGTGTGTGAAACATTTGGATCGCTCATCTAATCCTCTAAACCAATAAGCTAAATACAGTAACAGCTGCTACTGTTTGTTTAGCCAAACCTGTGAGGGAGTTTTGCAGCAGTAATCAAATGTGAAAGTAAATATGCAACTGATCTGTTTATTGGGATTGACAAAGACAGTATTAATCCATGTTTATCTACCAGAGCCGCTGAGAAATTGACAGAACTGTCATCTCTGTAATGAACACCGCCGGTGCTACTGATGACATTTGAGCAATAATTACTAATCTGTGTTTGGGTGGGAAAAAAGGTTCAAATGATGTACTCAAAAAATTAAAGCCTTTATTTTGTGAACAGGTTCCACAAACTTGTTTTAGGTTAGATCAAAGCAAAAATGTTAGGTCACCTAATGGACTTTGTAAGGGGAAAAAAACAAACAAAAAAACAAAGACATGAATTTTAAGGAAATTGAAAATAAAAAAAAATATTATAAGATGCACAACTCACCTCGTTCACTTTTTTGAGTGTGTAACCTTCATGACTGAATAAGAACCAAATAGTTTTATACATTTAGCGTTGCATTCTTGCGATTATTGACATGGTTGTGTGCATGTCCTGTTGTATCTCATCTGCTCAGATTCAGTAAAGTACCTGGAGTGCTCTGCCTTAACCCAGCGAGGACTGAAGACGGTGTTTGATGAGGCCATCCGAGCAGTTCTGTGTCCACAACCAGTCAAGGCCAAGAAACGAGGCTGTCAGCTGCTCTGAGGTCTCCTGACCGCCGCCGGCACACAGCGATCAGGGCTCAGGGATCCCTCACAAAACATACCTGATTTTGACCATTCAGTTTTATACCAATACAGTGCAGTATGGCAAAAAAAAAAAAAAACTTTTGCTGCTTTGCTTTGTTCTATCTTCTCTCTCTGAAACTTGAAAGTTGCACTTAGTATTAAAAAAGCTATACATTGAGTACTGTACTTCAACAGGTGTTTAACAATTAATAATCATATATTGAAACCACACTGAGACGTTGGTATAATTTCCATAAATAAACAAGACACTGAGCTGACTTCCTAGCAGCCTCTACACTGCATTGTGCACCACTGGGTTAGATTTAATGGGAAATCTGCTAGATTGCAGCAACAGTAGCAACATCCTCTTTGTGCCTGGAAGTAGTGGAGTTTATATGAAATGTGGCTTTGAAAAGCCTGTATTACACATAGCACAGTTAAATATTTCTGAGTGCATGTCAAATTTTAAAACAGAATTCATGAAGCTGTATTTGTTGTTTTGTGCTGTGTCATTGCCCCTTTATTTTGTAAGTACCTATTTGAAAAAATATATTGTAATGTTCTCTTCTATGCATGCACACTTGCAAATTTAGTGTGGAATGGACAAGAAATGAGAGTTTACAATTAGAAATCCCTTCTGTTTCATCTATATGTATCTGATATGTAATATCACAGATTGTGCTTCAATATTATTGAATAAAGTCAGTTTTATTGGTGTGTTGGTTTTGCCTGTGTAGCATTCTTTCTTGGTAGAATTGAAATGTTTTGAGTGATTTATGACCACTGCGGAATAAAATGAAGGGAATAGTGTCTCCAAATTGCCGGGAGCTTCCCTCAAGAGCAGTTTGAGCTTCTCTTCTGCTAAAGAGCAAATACGCATCTTTCCTTCAAACTGATATACAGAAAATCATTTAAACATGTATTTTGTTTTGGATATTCAGGGGAGGGAAAGGCGGGAGAGAGGGAGAGTGTCAGTGAGTTCAAATTCATCTGTGGCGTTTCGGTAATAAAAAAATGAGCGCTGAGCAGAGTCCTAATGACACAACTGTCGCTGTATGATAGATTGCACGGTGGCCGATGAGTTCAGCAAGTGCACAGACTCATATATGCACAAGCGCTCCTCTCTCTCTCTCTCTCTCTCTCTCTCTCTCTCTCACACACACACACACATACACACGCACACACACACTCCAAACTCATAGCCATCATTAGCCATCATTTAACAATAAAAAACAAGAATCCTTGAATATGGTAATCCGCTGTCAAAATGCTGCAGGCAGTCTAGTGCTGGTGCTTTTGACAGATGATAGGATTCATTTTTATTCTATATGCTATTAGGTGGGCTCATGTGTGGCATGAGCTTGCCTCTGAGCTAAACATGCCCTTATTAGTACTGAACTGATATGGGTTTTAAAAAACCAATATTGCAGGATGGCAGCTGCCATACCTGACATTTGGTATTCAGTATTCAGTGTTTCGGCACTAAATTTAATGGGGTAGAAAAATCCCAGAAACAGCAGTCCCACACTTTGGCAGTGTAGTTCTGATAAATTATCCATCAGTCTATCCGTCCATTGTTTGCTGCTTAAACAGGACTGGGTCATGGAGGTAGCAGGCTGAGGAGGGCAGCACAGACACATCCACCAGCTTCTCCTGCAGGATCCTAAGGTGCTCCCAGGCCAGTTGATTTATGTAGTGCTCCCAGCATGCTCTGCTCTGCCCCGGGGTCTACTCCCAGTTGGACATGCCCAAACACATCTACAGGAGGGCACCCAGGAGGCATCCTAATTAGACGCCCCAGTCACCTCAGCTGACACACTTTAACATGGTGGAAGTGTAGAATGAACAGACACTTCACCAGGATTAGGGAGGACAGGCCCCCCTCCTGGAACCAGGTCTGGGAGGGGAGCTCAAAGGCAAGTGCCTGTCATCCCAAACAAGCAACATGAGGCTGCCCCCCTGTGAGCCCACCACCTGCAGAAGTAGACGTCAAGTGCAATGCCACTTGGGTAGCAGGCTGGGACAGAAGCCCTGGAAGACTGGACCTAATTTTTAGAATAAACATGTCACCAATAATAAAATGCACATAACAAAATGTACAAATGTATTTCATGGCTCATAAATAAACAAGGGTGATGGCAAATGTATTTTCCTGTCCACAAACAAATACCACCCTAGATGTCAAATAATTCGCGAATAAATACCAAAAGATTTGAATGTCCAGTTTATTCAGCTCATACAATTCGACACTTAATTTATAAATTCAAACTTTTTTTTCTGATCTGACCTTGTATTTTTTCCCTGATTTTTCTCCGAGTCATACCATGTTTGTGACTCGAGACTTCCAAACTGAATTGAAACTCAAAATTTTGCAACCTCATACTGCATCACTATATACTAAAAATCCTGCTATCATGCTACATCATACGCATACTATCAGACACACTCACATTCACACCTATAGGCAATTTACAGTCTTCAGATTTTCCTGACCTGCATGTCTTTGGACTGGAAGAGAAAACTAGAGCAAAACCCTGCAAAGGGAAAAAATGCAAACTCCAAACAGAAAGAAAGAGTGGAGACAATCCAAACCACAGCAGTTGGTTCTCAGAACCAATTATATTTGGTTCAGAAATCCCGTTCTTATATTCTCATGGCTATTAGCATCCGTCTGCTCATCTCTCTGCCAACCAATCACTCTTCCCACCTTTGGTCTGTCTTTGTCTGTCTCTTCTTCTTTCTTTTCAATTGACCTGTTTTGATGATTAGTCTGGATGAACCACAATGCTCCTACTTCTACTTTTATTTTTCAATTATTCCCCTGAGGGTAATTCCTCCATTACTTCACCTATCAGCTGACAATCCAGTCATGACAACCATCAAGAATCTAAAGGCATGACAGTGGGTGTAAAGGAAGGAACGTGCGTTAAAGGCAGAAGTTTGGTGGTGGTGAATGTCATCCCATGACACCTTTTCAAATGAGGCTGCAAGTAGGGTTTGAGGAGGAGATGATGCAATTCCCTCACGTTGTAGCATGAATGAAGACGGAGACAGACACATAATCAGCTCTGCATCAAAGGGAGACTTCACCCTGGCCAGCAGCATAATTAATGTACAGGACCTGTAAACACGAGCTCAGATGGAGTGAAAGGGTCGGGGTCCGTAGAGATTCTCTCTGCACCTCAGGCGTCACTGCTGGCAGCAAATGAGGAAGCATAGCCACATCTGAGTGCAGTAAAATGTTCAAAGAAATTCAACGTATCTCATTTGTGAAGCAATGTATCCACCACTTTGAAAACACTGAAATGGAAAATGCAGCAGCTGCAAATTGGACCATATGCAAACTACTTTTAAAAGTGTGCTGTAAATAATTCCACATCTCTCAGCGCTTAACACATATGGAAATATTGATAAATATGGCTTTGAGAACATATTTGGTCACAAGGCATTGAGAAGACAAATGCAAGCTGTGAACGTAGAGGACGTAGTGAGGCGAAATATGGACTGTGTGTTTATCAGTGTGTGTGTGTGTGTGTGTTTCCATCATGGTTAAAGCCAGCAGATTTGGGGATCAAATATAGAATCAGCATAGTTTAGTTGAACGCTGAATAGACACATAGATAAATACATAGTTACGGTAAGATATGCAGATAGATGCATAGATAGTTGGAAATTCAGTTAAGAATAAGGAATTACTTAAGAGTAAGGTTACTTAATCTGCGTTTCTTAGGTCAAGTCCATTCTTTTTAAGTGATGCATCCCCAGGAGCTGCCAGGGGGAGCAGAGGTCACTCCAGTGAAAAATTAAACTGACGACCGAAATTAAATGGAACTAAAAGCACATGCTCTGAAGGTGACAGCCTGAGAGAGGAGTACTTATCTACTCTGAGCAGCAGCCGGTTGTCCTAAATGCGAATAATAGGAGCATGGCAATCTGCTTTACTTTTTCAATTAAAGAAAGCAAGTGATAACACGGCCAAGCACTCAGTGTAAGCCGCCACCATACCTGAATACACAAACAAGATGCAGGCAGTATCAGATCCCTCTCCACCATCCAAGATCAGGCTGATATATAAGGTGGGGGCAGGCACCCATCCTTTGATTTATTTTTTCAAGAGGAACTGGGATGTGACAGCATGACATGCATATTAAGAGATGGTACCGTGCTGGTGTTTTTTTCTGTGAGCACTGTGAGGAATAAAGGTTAGAGCTTCTTCTAGCCGTCACATTAGAATCTATGAGAAATGAGTTTTAATAAACAGGCTCCAGGCGAATGTCATAAAAAAATGCGTGTGCAAATTGGCAATGGAAGTTTGGCAGTGTTATTGTGGAGGCCTGTACGGAGGTAGTATGTTCAAAAATTTTATTTCATTAACTTTTCGATCAGAAAATGTCAGGTTGTTGAATGCACGGCTGCCAGAAACATTATTCAGCTCGCAAAAAATTCTACCTGGAGTTCTACCTGGTTCCATCAGGATCTCGTCCTCCATTCATTCATGGTACAGGCAGGATGAAACAAATGAACAGAACAAGGTTGCACAGATTCAACAGACATATTCAGGGTCTTCTTTCCTTCCACAGCCAAAGGCAAGGACGAGATTCTGATGGAATCTGGTAGACCTTCAGATCCTCGTGCATCCTTACAGTGCATGTTATTATATTTGACATCCTGCAGGTGGCCACAACAAATGTAGCTGAAGGGATTTAGGGACTTCCTTTATGTGGATGCTAGGCGCCTCAGTCAGATAATTGCATATATCTGGCCACTGAAAATTGGTCCATTTTGTTGCATCTGCATCCTCATCAGTTACTCCATAGGCATCTGGAAATGCATCACCGCTCTGTAGAGTCTATCAAAATAGCTTGGAAGCTCATTTAGCGTACTCAGTGTAATTTCTACCATTTCTGTTTCCAACATGCAGCTTTCCTGTGTCATCACTGTTTACAAAGTCTGAAGGGCTGTGTAGTTTTAGTCTCTAATAAGATAAGATAAAAATTTATCGATTCCTGTGGGAAAACTGGGTTGTTGCAGCAACAAAATGAATACAACTCAGTAGGGGGAAAACAGAATACAAACAATTCTGAGGTTATAAAAAATATATGCAGAAAAAATCAACAAAAAGACAAAGACAAAAACTGGGATATATGGGAAAGAGTATGAGTGATTTGCATGCATGGCTGTACTTACAGATGCTAACCCATGTTTAAGTACAATGACACTAACAGATATGCTGCATATGGAATAACATTTATTCAGTTTCTGACAAAATCCAAGGCAATCTCAAACCACCATGCACTGAAAAAACCTAAAGGTTTACTCAACCATATTACTCACCCACACACTTTGCAAATTTATTAGAGAGGTAATACCCGCACAGTTGAAGACCATAGTTTGTACTGTGCAGAATAACATTCAGGTGGATGAACAATTCTTGGTGCATGCTCCCTACTCACTAGGGAGCATGAAGCTGTTAGGGCATGGTGGTGTGTTTTGTTGTTTCCCTGTAGGCTGTGTGGTTATGTCTTACAGAGGGTGCAAACATCTGTTATTGTAATAAAGATGCATTGGGAAAATGTAAAAATGCACCTGTCTTATCAGACTTAAAACTGCAGCTAAAAGAGTGTCTCATCCCCACTAATTGTGACTGTAGATCTGCCTTATTTAACCAAATGAGATTCTGCAGTCAGGAAGTAACGAGCGGTTGACTCACCAACACCAGGAGCCAGATTCATTAAAAAAAAAAAAAAAAAA
>OMLF01050274.1:0-12573 GCA_900302615.1 Holocentrus rufus
AGTGTGGTGGAGAGGCTTGTGTGAGCCAGTGATGTTCAGCTCTGCTCTGGGATTACTGAGTGTCCAAGTAAACAGATCTGAGGTCAGGATCCAAACTAACAATGATCCACTACTAGTTTACCCTGCCTAGATCAAATGAAGAGTTTCTCTGGCTGCAGTGTAACCTTGCCAGTTTCTGACTAAATGACTGTGATAAATCATATTGTTTTGGCTTCAGTCTACAACATATTTAATACGTTGTGTAGATGCACGCACACACACACACACACAGCCTGGTACAGTACGTTCCATTGCCGGGCACTTGCCATTTTCATGGCTCTCCTTAACCCTGGTGATGCAAACGTTGCAGTGTCGTGTTCTTGCCTCTTGACCCTCCTGTTTCTCTTTCAACGATGTTAGCTTTTTTCATATGGGCAATTTCCTCGGACATGGCAGTCATCACATGGGAATTTTGATAGTCTGCCATCTCGAGATGGGTTACGCAGTGCTCAATTGCTTTGGTCTTAGCAGTATCACAGTTGCTATCCTGAGCTGTTCTATCTTACTCCGTAGTTAATGGACTGTGTCGTTACCTTCTTTTCAATTTTAGCCAGCAGCTCCTCCTTCTGGGCACATTAGCTGGCAGTATTCTTCAAAAGACGTAAGAGGAAAAGATGTAAGAACACCCCAGTTAACACGTGCAGTATACTCTGCAAGAAATGGACTATCTTTTCATGCTGCATCTTTATCTCTCTCCATTTATTCTTCTCATCTCAGCTCTTACGCATGCTCACTAGTATTTCTCCTGTCATTTCGCGTACTGTCAATTGGGCCCGATCAGCACAACAGCTGGTCAGCAGCTGTTCACATCTATCCAATGGCTGGGTGGCACGCCTTCTCTGTTAGCCTATCAGCTTGCAGCTGTCTTTTTAAAACTACGTTTCTCTTTGTGTCTACAGTGCTTTCATGTCGCTGGATCACGCGCCCCTCCTCCTCCCCATCACCGCCTCATCTTCATAGATTCATCAGATCATCAGCCCATCCTCCTCATCATCCACCACCACCAGTGTCTGGACTCCATGGGGGGATTTATCTCGCTGCTGCTCAGGGCGATGCCGCTCTATTGAAAATCTCCCTGTCGAGTCTAAGCGCCAAAGACTGTATTCATTTATTAACTTGGCACATCCGTGTAATAAACAATTTTCTGTACTTCTCTCTGAGTCTCTCCTGATTGAAATGTTATTATGAATCCCAATACAGTTCTGGGTGAGACTGGCCCCAAAGCACAGTGATTGGTCAGAAAATATGTTGCACCTATTGCCTATTTGCTAAAACAGCCTTGATTTAACAGCCAAACGCCCTCACCCAGCCATAACTCTAACTTTGTGTGGTTGTCTCCGGCCCAGAACTTTATTGGAGGAATAAAGGATATGTGCACTACCTGATGTATCCAGTATAAGTTACCATCATTAACTTTATGATAACAGTAATATCTGTTTCTTTATTAAATTAGCTTGCTGGCTAGGCAGCTCACTATAAATGATAAAATGGCTGTTTTATCATTATAAAACAGGTTATTTGAGTTGACTCTTCTCAACTCGTAGTGCTTTGCAGTAGCAACCAGGTCTAGTGACCTAAATGGCACCTAAATTTGGAAACAAATTGACCTGATCAGTCTTTTCACTTTAGCCTATAACATTTCTGACATCAACATTTTTTCTGGGGTATTTATCTTTTCCATGCTATGGTTGTCTAATTTTTATCCATTATTTTGACGGTCCTCCAAAGGACTGAAATGGAAAATTAAAACAGATGACCAGCACTGGCTAACCTCATCCTGAGATTCTTCATTGAGGCACAGCATGCTTTTGGTCATGTGGTTGTTAGGAATGTAGAGTTTGTGGTTTAATGAGCTCTGGTCCCCAGAAGAGTCGTGTTCCACTTCTGAGTCATGACTGGAAATGCAAGAAGATGCCGATTCCGGGGTATAGCCTTGGGCACAGTCCGGGACTTCACTTTCATGGCACATTTGAATCTTTGTTTCCCCATGACATAAAGACTCGACAGTGTCCTCATTCCCTTGTGACTCCTGGCTGTCTCCGACTGAGTTCACACAATCTGCAGGGCTGCTATGCTCGTAAGACTCACAGGACTTTCCCCGGTCGAGTCTCTTGAGCCTGCTGTTCCACAGAGAATTACAGCCCAAGCTTTCATCTGCCCCGATCTCTGTGAGGTCAGACACAGGTATACTGATATCTCCATGTGGAGCAGGGGAGAGAGACGGGGGGTTGTTAGAGTCGGGGACGGAGCAGGAGCGGTTAAGGGCGCCCCTCACCCTGCCCAACCTCTGCTGGGCTCTCCTCCTCACTGGAGAACTGTTCTGAGACCGGCAGTCCAGCTCGTCTGTCAAGATCATGCCGTTTCCTTCACCGCTCTCCATATCCTCAGCCCAGAGAGAAGAGTCCCAGCCCCCACAGATCTGCAGATTGAGATTTTAGTAATATAAATATTTCTAAGAGAATTGCTCTGGAGGCAGAAATAATCTTTCTGGCTAAGTTAAACCTCGATGGACTGAGCCAAAGAAATGCAGTTTTTGGAGTCCAAGTTAACAAACTTGAGTGAAAAATAACAAACTCTATGAAAAAAATATAAATGCCTTTTTCATTCTCTGGCAGAGGCAAGATTTGATTCTACACTTAACATTCTCCACACAAAATCACATCTTTTAAATGTGTGCAGTGGCCGGGGATGAGTCGAAACTGAGTGGTGAGTTACCCTTTAATTAAATGGCATTTATGATCGTGGAGGGTCAGCAGGCAAGCTAACTGGCTCACCTAATTATTTAAGCCTAGATAGCTCGAGGTTAGTGTGGCAAATTAGAACTTGGAGGTCAGCTAAGTCAACTAGCTAGTAGCAAGAGTGCTACGCTATTCACTAAATCCTCTCTAATGAACCGGCCTTTTCCCTTCGCTTCAGTCTTCACTTAGAAAAACTGTGATTCTTTGACTGTGTTCCTACAAATGCTTGTACCCTTAAAACTGAAATGTGACACATACCTGCCGCCTGGACAGACCATTCGTATTGTTAGTATTGTCTGTGCCCAAGTCTTTAATGCTGTCATCCGAGCTCAGTCTGTTGAGCGGGCATCTGGGTTTGGGATGCTGCCATCTTGCTTCCCAGGAGCCTTCCTGTCCATCTGTGGATACACACAGAGAGCAATTAGTACCATGAGAGATCACAGCAGAGACCAAATGGTGACATGTGTAAGTAAATAGAGATGTACATTATAAGCCAACCTTGAAAGGTCGATACTGATTCAATTGACAGGACCCGTCGTCCGACAGAGGAGAGTTTCCGGCACACAGCTGCAGAGGAGGTGTGAGAAAACCTTGCTTCTGCCAGAGAGAGGATGTCCTGTGGGAGAACTAAAATTAGGGTGTTGCAATATTGGCCAGAACGGTGTATTGTGTTTTTTTCCCGCTGCATATTCTGATATGAATTGCAAATAGATGTGGACAAATCTGTGTCTGCATAATTTCCTCTTTAGCACTTCAACGCAAAAAAAAGAAACATTTAGGAGAGGAAAATGGGATGCTAATGCTTATGATTTGTTCAGTCTGAATATCATGAAGAGTATTCACCGGCATGCAGCCTCGCTTTTAAGCCAGGGAATCAGAACAGCACCAAAACAGCTCAGGGAGGCAGAGAGGAACATATTTTCTCACTGGAAAACATTTCTTTGCAATTAAGAAGTCGTGATTTTGATTGTGCAGTGGGTAAAATTGATTGCACTGCCCATAGGATATTTGTTTTGACGTCTCTGCTGTGACACAGATTGAGAGTGTGGGGATTTTTGATACAAAAACAAAGTTCATGTGTTCCTCTTTTGTATTGTGTATGTGTGTTTGTTTGTGTGTTATTTGCACTGAAACAGCTTTTCCACTTGGTGCTGCTCAAGAGCGCTATCTGGGAATAATGCCGCATTATAACTTTAATGCAATGCCAATTAGCTCATATAATAGTCGTAAGGGAACAATAAACCTTAAAAACCATCATTACTGTAACCAGAATTACTCCTCCTACAGGGCTACTGTGATTTTAGAGGAAAGGTAATGTAATGTAGTACATGATTGACTGTATATTGTATATGTTCCTGTTATGTGAGGACAGTGTCAGTGCCGACCACTTGCTGCTGAGCAATCACAAAATAAGACCTCCTTGAGTCATATTAACTACATGTAAATAATTAATTTCACCATATGTTCATGACCATATGTTTTATGCACTGTGATATGATATATTTATGATATGTTTTTGGGCATTTTATATGTTTCTTTTACATCTGCTTGTCAACCGAATTCATAATTTAGCAAGTTATCACTGAATGTAAATATCTGTTAAGGTCAGAGTCTATTGATACAACTGCATCAAAATGAAAGTAATAGAAAAGAGGACTCACTAACACTGAAAAATGAAGATGTGGGTGGGCGGGCTGTAGCACTGGCAGAGATTAATGACTATATTCCAGACATTTTACCATTTTGAAAAGCTACAAAGTTAGATAATTTAAGATTTTTTAAGGATATGTGGATACTGACAACTGACCGACAGAGATGCCTGTACCTATCATGCTGCTTTTTATACCATTTTATACCATTTTAGGACAGTCATCAGGGCTTTGGCACCTGCAGGAGAGGTCTGTCCTCAGGTTGTTCCTCCTGCATCTGCTCCAGTAGCCTCTGGATTTCCTCTCCCAGCTCGGTCTCCAGCTCTGGCTCAATGACAAAGTCCAGCGCGGCGGAGAGTGTGGAGCCAAGAGAGTAAACATGGCCCTGTAGGTAGAGAGAGAGAGAAAAACCAGTGACCTCATGTGACCCTTAAATATCAGCTGTGAGAAAATATGATATTGATGTTACTGTCAAGTGGGGATCATTCATGTGAAAGTCACTTCTGTCAGTCCTCATCCTCACCCCATCCTTTATCCTCCTCTAACAGATGAATAACCTTGTCTGCTCTGCAT
This sequence comes from Holocentrus rufus, assembly GCA_900302615.1. Lineage (NCBI taxonomy): Eukaryota > Metazoa > Chordata > Actinopteri > Holocentriformes > Holocentridae > Holocentrus > Holocentrus rufus. The sequence goes on from OMLF01050274.1 coordinate 5,000, forward strand.
TTCATCCACAGCTTAATCTGATACCATTATCAGGAGCTAACTGTAACAAAATTTAATTACAATGACAAATTACACTTTCCTCACTCTGGATCTGTGAAAGACTATCGCAAACTGGGAGGCTAAAAAACACTGACGCTGTCGTCGCTTCGGGTTATAATTGTCACATATTGTATATATATGACAGAGCTTTTGTTTTGCTTTGCCACACTGACAGTGGATATTATGGTTAGCTTTTTGGCAGCACTGAATTTGAACCAGGTGTTTTTGAGTTCACATCCCAGACATGGTGATTGTTCCAAACAATTGAAGTGGACTGCAGCCCATAATTATGCGGTAGGCACATGTGCAAGGCGGATCCCAGTGTGGGACACCAAAATAGCTGAGTAAATACTTAGCCTAGAGCTGCCTTTTCCTAAACCCTTGTTTTTCTTATTCTGTGTTATTGGTTGTGACATTAGAGAAACACACGAGAAAGAGAGGGTGGGTGTGTGTCGTGGAGCTCAGTGTGTGTGAGGGGTAGTGTGGTGAATTGGTCTTAAATTTTGTGTATTTGCCGCACTGACAGAGAAATCAAAATGCATTGATGGAGATGTGAATTTTGAAATGTAGTTACATAAATAAGCTGTAAATTTATTCACTGGCGGGTGAGGACAGTGTTCACTAGAACACACCGCAGTGTGTTTCAGTGAATGCTAAAACACTCAAAGCAGTGTGAGCTTCACATTTTTGTGCTGCATTTCTGGACTGGCAGTCAAAGCCTTTTGAATCCAGTTACATCAGAGACTATATTCTCTTTCAAGGTCATGTTTAAAAGCCTTATTTCTGACTGTTCTTGAAGAAGATGTCCCTCAGACCTAAGACCACAAAAACAGCATTTTGCCTTCCTTGGGATTCTGGCTCACAGCATTTCATATATTTCATAGTATCATCATGTTAGGATAAAAAGAAGAAAGAAAACCTTAAAACATAAAGAAAATTTGTATTTACTTGATTTGAAAATCAATGTAAATAGCGATGATTTATAGAAATGAGTAAACTTCTTCACGGTGCACATTCCCCTTTTTGAGCTATGTCCTTTTATCCGGTCATTATGCATGGATGTTTTTTCGTTTTGTCAACTCTGCTTTCAGCTGTGACACTGTGCAAAGCAGAGACTATCAATAATGTCACACAGGGCAGCGTCACACTCCTGACATGCTGAAAGGGCAGGTCTTTTACAGACTCCACACCTCTGATGGTGGAGTTGCCTTCTTATATTTGTGTGTGTTATGTGGGTCTAAGGCTGGCTGTGCTGGGGAGACCATGTAGTATTGGTAAAGGTCCTTGCTATTGTGTGTCCTGTGTTTGGTTTTGTTTTCCTCCTGTCTTTGTTTCGTGACTTCGTTGGGACACATTATTACTGTGTAGGATCTTTTTTAACAGTCCTTTGAGATATGCCTTTGATAAAGGGCAATGTAAATATGAGCTAGAACTTGAATGTGAGAAGTCTTCCTCTAAGCTGGAGAGAAATCCTGCACTCCCACAAGTCCAGCAGCTATTCTTGGAATACTTGTTTTGTTTTTGGTTCCTCATTCATCAAATTCCCGAGTTCCCTGCAGAGGTTGGAGCTGTTTTGGATGGAAAAATCCAAGAAGTAGTAGAAAACACCAGTTCATGGTCTTATGGTGGATAAAGAGCTACTTATTCCCATGTAGTGTGTTCAGAAACAGAGGCAGAACTGAGCATGGGAGGTCTAGCATGGCCACCATCCTGGATCTTCTTGCTTGTCACTGCAGGATCTCCACTGTTATGTAGATTTGCAAACCATTTGCAAATCTACATAACGATGTGCAAAGATTTGCAAAGATTTGAAACCTGATTTGCCTATGCAAATGTTAAAATCAAATGTGTACAAAACAAACAGCTTCACCCCCCACTGTAGAGTCTTATTTTGAAAATATTGCTTTAGTTCAACTTTTCCTTTGTAACAACTGTTCTCTCTTCAGTTGAACTATTTTAATGAGGCTGATGGATGCTGCCATAAAGTGACTCAGTGTAGACGATCATATTGCCGTGTGCCCTTTCTCCTGTCGTTGACCTCATCTGCTGCAGTGTCACTCATGTGCAAGCTCCGCAAGAAAGCTGAAAATCGGTTTCTTGACATTGCAGTGGAGGTAAATGGAACGTGAAAAACACTCTTCACCCTCCACATGGGCCTCAGTTTGGGGAGACTGAGAATGCACAGAAAGAGCAGAAGTCCCATAAACTTAGGTTTCTTGAATTCGATTAAATCCAGGTACAGTAATGTCTGTCCATTTTTACTTTTTACAGTCTTTGATACGTTTCCTTGTGTTGTCAGAGCATTTTTACTGTTTTATCAGCAAAAAGATTTTTTAACAGACAAAATTAACTTGGCCTGTTTCCCATAGATCCAAATGGCTGTGGGCCAGGTTGCCTCTAAGGCGTAAACCTTCAGGACAAAGCATCATTAACACTGTTCTTTTTCACTCTGCACCTGTGTTTATGGCCTTATTGGTGATGGCCCAGACTTGTCCTTGTCCTCTTAACTGTGTCCTTGTACACATCTACAACCTGCTCCTCTTCTCTCCCCTTGTCTCCCTGAATGTGATGAGGAAACATACTGATGTGGAGCACAGACTATTTTATCAACCGTTTGGAAACTTGCAGTGAAACTACACTCAATACTCGTACTTGTGCAGGCGGTGTCGGCTGTGTAGGCTGTGTGAAACAGCTCGTAGGTCTGGTCAAACAAAGAAAGAATATTATCTATATCCCAACTCCCACTGCAAACTAAAGCACAGCTCCAAAGGAAGAGTTTGGACTCAAGCAACTTGCTGAATTGGCATCACAACCACCCAGATGGGATTCAAACTTGTGACCATTAAGTCTCAGTGGAGCCGATCACTGGTGGTTGTGCTGGTCAGTGTAAATGTGTGGAGCGTGTTGAGCTGATTTAGCCAGGATAAGGACAAGTTTAAAAGATAAGTCTGGAAGAGGAGGAGCACATCTCACCTCGAATGTACTGCCTGTACTGTCAAACTCAGGAGGCACAAAGGAGCCTTCAGGATCATCTGCAGGAAAAGAGAGCCTCAGTTCACAGTATTTTGCCACATTAACCCCAATTAAGTGATCATTCAGCAATATCAAACATTATTCACTTCACACAAGAAAAGAAAACAGTGTATTTGTCCTTTTTGTTATATGACCACACCATTTCAGTAACTGTCCTCGCTGAGCATCCACCGTAATGAGATGCAAATCAGAGAAATATGCATCACGCACACAAAAACCGCAACAGCCCAGTGAGCTACTGCAGCCATTTTTCCTCATCTGCATAATTCATGTGCCAGAGATAATCCCTGACAAATAAGACAGGAACTATCTACAAGATCAGAAAAAAAAAACACAGTGAGCCACAGCAGAGTGGTGCATCCTCCTACCTCTGAAACAGGGCCACTGTTTAAACTGATTAAAATTAGGACACACACACACGCAAACACCGCACATGCACAAACATACACTCCCTCAACTCTGAGAGAGAGAGAGAGAGAGAGACAGAGAGAGAGAGAGAGAGAGAGACAGAGGCTATACCCAGAGTTTGAGGAGAGAACAGAAAGAAGGGAGGAGAAGAAGGGGAGCAAAGTGGGTCATGACAGATCTGGGTTTACCTACTGGAGTTATGATGTCCTATCCCAGGTATAGTGAGGCCACTGACTCTCCTCTCCCCTCCCTTTTCCTCCTCTCTTTTTGCTCTCCTCATTTTTGCTCTCCTTTTCTGTCCTCTCCTCTCCTTTTTTCTCTCCTCCTTTTTTCAACCCCTCATTTTTTTTCTCCTCCCCTCTCCTCTCAGCAAAAAAAGGTTGAGAGTTCAGACAGAAAATAAGGAGAAAAGAACAGAGTGGGAAGGAAAGGAGGGCAGGAACATGCACTTGTGAAGGACTGCAACACGCCGTGAAACAGACAATTAAGTAGAAAAATAAAGTCCTTGACGGTGACGCAGTTGCGATGGTAAAAGCTCGGTGAGTCATGTACAGCTTTGCAGCAGTTCAAACAACAGGTAGTTCCAGCCGAGCCGTTCACCGGTGTTCCAACCAGGCTGAGGAGAATTCGAACAAAGCACGGCCGGTTTTATCAACAACTGAAAGGGCTGGAATACTAAATATTATGGGAAAATTACCTTTCGTCTATTTCTTATTTTTTCATGAATGCACAATACTTGGATGAAATGTCTGCACACACGTACTGCTGCCAATAATTGCCAAAAAGCCCTGGAAGACCTTTCATTACAGTGACTGGGTGCCTCGGTGATGCCGACCCCGCCGCATCCTCTATAATCACAGGAGAAAATGGCCTCCTGGTGATATTGATGTAATTAATGTTGACCGGTGGCATCTGTGGACTTACCATGAGTCTATAATGAACTCCAGTGATGAATCCACATCTGAATACCAGTCTGGCAACGGCTATTCTCACCAGCATGAGTTATACCGCCGATGCTTGCTGAGAGTCAATTGTGTAACCCTCAAGGTCATGCTGTGTGTGTGTGTGCCTGTGAGATTGCAGAAATTTCAGCACCATTCCACAAAGAATTCAATTAAACGTTATCAATAGGAAACTCTGTGAACCGAGCGCGGCGGAGAGGGCAGTGTGATGATTAATGATACAGATGCACTCTGTTCAGCATGAACAATATACACACAACAAGGGGAATGTGGGCACTGCACTTTCTTTCTCTTTCCAACTACGGCGTGAATCATAACCCAAGGATGGACACAATCCAATAAAGCGTGTCAACAAATGAGGGTGAAGGGGGATTTTTCAGCGATTTCAGCTGAGAGAGTAATCAAAGCACCTCTGGAAAGTGTCTCAACATATTGACTGAGGATCGGTGTGGAGATAAACAGTGGCTGCAACCCTTTAAAAGCGGCTATATTGTGTGTGGAGTGTGTGTGGCTGTGTGTGTGTGGACCCAGGGTGATTCTACTGATAGACAGCTGACTAGTAGAGAAGCTGTTACCACGACAACGGTCCCCTTGGCAACTCTAACACTGTTGATCTCATCAGTGTTCATCAGCTTCCGACATTTGGCATGGTGAGATGGAACAATGCGTGCGACACTCACTCGCAGTGTGTTTGCATGTGTGTGTGTGTGTATGAGCATAAACCATGATTGATAAGAATGAGAAATGGATGGATGTGGTGACCAGGGAGAGACAATAAAACAGAAGGGAAATGAAATAGAGAAGGGGAGTAAAAAAGGTGGAGAGGAGATGAGGCATGGAAATTCTTGATAGGATTTTTCTCATTATATGTAATGGGCCTGTACAGCATTGTGTAAAAGAAGGATGTCATCTGTACGAATCAGAGCAGCCCCTCAGACCATGGCAGATTCAGGGTGACACTGATTCAGCGTTTACAAGTGAGAGTTTGCAGATTCCCACAGTTTCTCATATCAGTGGATTTGAAAAAGGCTTAACTTGGTCTTGCAAAGTTGCAAAGCTCAAGCCAGATCTTCTCTGTCAAAAGACACTGAGAAACAGATCAGGGCAACAAATCATGAAAGGGCGAGATGCCTTGTGATCACGACGCGTTAATGGAAGACTGCTCAGGCTGCTGTGGCAGGAGGGTCAAACAGGGGCCTGAAGCTGCTTTTCCACACAGGAGGAGAAACTGAACTCATGTTTCAACTCTGCATTGCAAATCTGATCTTTTCATGGTTGTCTTAACGGGAAAAAAACCTTCATCCTGGTTTCTGCATGTTTGGACAGCCATGAAATTTGAGCCACAAAGAACAGAAAAAACCCAACAATAACAATAACAAAAAACAGAATAAACTGCACGCATTTAAATTTAACTGTCAGGTGACTCCCCCATGACCAGTTGATGACTACAATTGAAACTGGAGTATACTATAATATTCACAATAATAAACAGAAAAAGGCGTCAATAGATACAAATACAAATCAAAGGGGAGAAAAATGCTATGAAATTCCATAAAAGTGGTATAGCTATAATATGAATATATAAATGATAGAAAGTGCATGCTGCTAACTCACCACTCAGCTGCTCCATGAAGCAAACATTCCCATGGGCGTTGAAGGCCAGAGTGTCGGGTGTTATACACAGGGTGTGGAAGAGGTGGGAGGGTCCGATGCTCTGCAGGGCCAGAACACACTCCGCACACACTGCCCACACCTCCTCCTCTGAGAGACAGCTGTCCCGCAAAGAGAGGATATCTGCCAGGGACACATTTTCCTGTGGACACACACATACACAACCATGTAAAAGGCGTGTGTACACATGCTCATATGCAGAAACATTTGTATTACACACACTGTTTATACATCACTTTCATGCTTTTGAGTTCCATTATTGTCTACAATGCATTCATCCTCTAGCAGTAAAGCTTAATCTTAAAGGACCATACTGGTCCCATTTCGACTTCTTGCAAACAGTTGTGATTGTACAAACAAATCAGCCGCAGAAATGTGTAGAGAATATGCTTTGGTAGCTTAGAAGTCAAGGCTAACTTACCCCAATTCACTTTCATTCATGTTCAAAAATTGTGGAAAAACTGCTCTGTGAAATGTGACAGCTGCTACACACAGACAAGTCCCTGTTGTGAATAGTTGCCTGGCATGAATGTTCACTAAAACTACTGTTACTTTTACTTAATATGTGTGCATTAATATCAAATGTGTTCCACATTCAAAGTTGTCTTTGGGGCCAATTCTTGTGAACTCCAGAGAGCTCTGGTGTAATGTGTAAGTGGCCTAGCTGGAGCGAGCAGACAAGACAAATGTTGAGCTGACTGACTTTCTCTGTTTCTAGTTTATGTAAAGAAGCTTTGAATGCAGAACTCTATTTAACCCATTATAAGCACTTAAAATGTGTTTTAAGCTACCAAAGCATATTCTGTTACACACTTGTGCAGCCGATATTTGCAACCGATAAAAACAATCGTGACTGTTTTGTTTTGTAATGGTCCTTTAACCTTCACTACTGCATGAGCCCCTCCAGTGGCCTCATGATCTCAGTCATTTTCAAAACTCTTCCTGATAAAGAAAGTGACATATGCAGATCACACCAATCACAGTGAGTCTCACATGTGCAGCAGGTTAATCAGGGCCTGGATTGGTTGTGCAAGTTGTCTGTAATTAGCTGTTACTCCCATTTTACCAGGAGAACCAATGATTTAGTGGCAATGTGTGTTTGAAATCACTTGAAGCAGTGTGGTTACACCTTTTGCACAGGTGTGCAAAAGGTGTGCACAGACTGTGGTTGGTGGGGAACTGCATATGACACTTTCTTTTTCAGGAAGCATTTCGACATCAAGAGGCCACTGGAGGGGCTCTTTATGTGTTGTTACGGTGAAAGGTAGGCTGTAAGCTCCACCCTTTCATGAGGTGCAGCTATTGATGGCACCTGCCCTCATCAGTGCAGCTGAAGTTAATCAGCCGGCTGCTCTATAAAAGGAGGCTTGTGGCTCTGCTTTAGTTGTGTGTGTGACACCGGGAGGGTTAACACCTTCAGTTAGCTCTCCTGGTTTTGTGTGTGGTGTTGTGAATGAGTGA
>OMLF01050277.1:0-13044 GCA_900302615.1 Holocentrus rufus
TGTGTTCCTTCAGCCACATCACTCGGAGTCAAAAAACAAGCAAGATAAAACAATTTAGCTTTAGCTGTTACGCATTCTGTCCTGTAATATAAGCATGCTGGCTGTGTGGTGAAACCCTTGTTTCATCATACAAAAAACGCCATGCTGCCACAGGCCTAGTGATACCTTCTAGTGTGCGTGTTATGATGCCTGTTTTCTTGTTTGAATTAATCATCAGTGTAACGGGTGAATGCTGAACAGAAAAAAAAAGACTCCTTGAAAGGCAAACACAATGCTACATGTCTGCACAGTTTCATTTCAGTTGCATTACAACAAAAGAGAATGTTTTTATTCTGCCTCAGCCTACAGTGCTATGCTAGCTGGAGAGAGTTCAGAAAGCTCTGAATAGCTGGTTGGGCAAGTATCCCAGGTGGAGGAAGGATGTCTGGGCTTCTCTCTCAAGGTTGGCCAGCTCCTGGACTGTCGGGGCCAGCACGTCCACATGACCCTTGTAGTTGCCACCTGGGAAAAGTCAGCAGGTTTAGTGGTCAAGAACAGCACAGAAGTAGTGGATAAGGAGCTCTGAATGTCAAAGCAAGATGGACAAAAAGTGTGCAATCCTATAAACTCTCTGTCCTCCTTCCCTTTTTTTTGTCACTCTATCACACATACCTCCCAATGCCCTGCGCTGCCCATAAGTGACTTTCCCATCAAAGTCATCCACAGGTACTTTGATGTCTGGCTCACATTGGGTGATGGTGCACTTCAGATGCTCTTCAATTTCTGACAAGAGCTGGGATCAGAAAAAGGAGAGGAAAATGACACAAACAGGATTGCCGGTAGTGTGGAAAGATGTCCTATTTATTGCATATGCAAAATGCACTTTTTCTTGTGCTAAAATCATAATGTAACAGTGACAAAAACTAAAATGTGTATGGCCGTATTTCAATATTTTAGGCCATTTTTTTGTTCCCCCAAATGCATCCACTTAAAGGGGTGTGTCCTATGACAACAGTGTTGCCAAAAGGAGGCGGGGCTTAGCACAAACCGGGTCATAGTTTACAGACACATCTACGGGAAAAAACAAAAAACAAAACACATAACCTGGTGGGGAGACGAGTTTTTGGGTCAAGACTGCTCTGACTCACTTTTCCCGCTGTTTGACCACAAGGTGTGTCCTGTGACAACGGCATTGCCAAAAGCACCCATAACTCCCAAGTGTAACCCTACTGTGCGTTGTTTTTGTGTCTGTCTCAGTGTGTGTTCTTCACCTCTTTCTCGTTGTACCAGATGGTGCAGCCTCCATCTTCCTTTAGTCGGGTGTTGTAGCAGCCTCTGCCTCGGTTGGGACACACATGGTACCACACCTATGCGCATTGAGAAATATGCTGTTATGTACACATTTACCAAAAAAGCTATGGTAAATTAAACAAAGCAGCGATTCATGTTGATTTTTCTGCTTTATTCAACAGTGACAGTAGAGACAGACAGGAAAGACAGGCAGCAAAGGCGATCAATCGGAGCACCCAGCTATGCATTTCAATTTCTTCTGTCCACTTTACCTTCTCTTTCTCCATGGCGACCAAAGAGATGGCTAATCCCATTCTGCAAGGTGGAGAGAAAAGAAATCATTAAACCGTTCAGAATTCAGGCAGGTGCGAACAAACAAACACACAGGCAGACCTACACACAGATTTTTCTATTCTGCAAGCGCTAACCTCTCTGCTCTGCCCACTCTGCCAATACGATGCACGTAGTTCTGCTTCTCGTCCGGGAGAGTCACATTAATCACTGCGGAATTTAAATGCGATGTGTTAATGGTAGTTAAGGCCAATGACAGAAAGTGGACATACATATTTAAAATTGTGCAAATTATGCAACTGTAATGATGAAATGTATCTGCTGCCCCAAAATTAATCACCCATGATATGTACAGAATTAAAAGGAAATGTAAGTTGTATGATGCAAAATTATACTCATAGCTTCCTCTTACCATAAGGAACTCCGTGGATGTCGATACCTCTGGCAGCTACGTCTGTGCAGATCAAGAGCCTCACTTCTTTTCTCTAAGAAAACAGGCAGTCTGTAAAATACTGAACAACTGGTTGCACTGTGCAAAAGGACATTATAAAGTTTTTTTTTTTCTTTTTATACCTTGAAGCGCTCCAGGTTGTTTTTCCGTTCATTGGGCTTACGGTCGCCATGGAGACAGACACAGGAAAACTGGTGGCCTTTCCTGTCCGGACCTGAGGGAAACAGACCCAAACCAGAGGTGGATTCTGAACATCACCTTCGATTTTTAGGTTTGTGCATCCCATGTTTGACTTGCTTTTGAAATTTCAAGTGCAATTTATCACGATGGGATAAAAAAAAAAATGGGAATAAAGAATAAGCAGTGTGCAGAAAAACATATACTTCCATGTTTCAGTATTTAAACATTTGAAATTCCCACTGCTGGGACCTAAATTAGCATCAGCAGCAGCACTGTAATATTGCTCACCCCCTCCTTGCTGTATGAAGTACTGCTCCATGTTATCACAGTCGATCTTGGTCCGACAGAAGACTATGGCCTGGTCCATCTTGTGTTCGCTGATGGCTCTCACTGCATACTCGCCCTTCAGCACCTTGATGGCTTCTGACCACATTTCTAAAATGCAAACAACACTTTACTCTCACCAAAGACATAATCATCACGCTTCGTAGAAAAAGAATGCAAATAAAATACACATGTTTAATTTTCTTATCATGTGGTAATCCTTGAAAGAGGGGATAAATGTAATTCACCAAATAAATCAGGCCATAGATGAGGTATAAACCCAATCTGCTGCCCATCTGCTCTTACCTGCAGAATTGGCCCCTGGTCTGGTGTTGTCTTTGGCATGGACCTCATCAGTCTGGCACAGCAAAACACACATAGAGAAAACAAAATGTTATCAACAATGACAGACAACTGACATGATCAGGCTAGTGTGTTGAATTATTTCACCCAAATTTGGAAGCGGCCGTCCCAACTAAGGCCTGAGCAGCTTAACTGAAAACTCCCCTCACTGAGACTTTGTCAACCATGGCCCAGCACGGGGGAGGACTCGACTCACCCGGATGCGGTTCTTGCCCAGGCGCTCCCAGAGGCGGTCCTGCTTGGGGTTGACGGGCACCACCACGTGGTGAACGGTCTCAGGAACCGAGTCCTCGCCCTTCAGGTCCACCCAGGTGGGGAAGTGCATGATGCGCTCGGACAGTTTCTTCACGTCAAATGAGTGCAGCGTGGCCGAGCACACGATCACCTGAAAATGTCATGTAATGTAATACAAAAAAATGGCATGCATTAAATGAATAAATGAATAAAACACAACTTATCCAAAGCGTTACCTGCAGCCTCTTGCCATCAGAGGTGACCTGAGGGATCTGGTTGTGGATCCTGTTGATGAAATCTGTATAGCCCGCTGACAGGAGACCATCCTGAGGGGGACAGAGAACACAGGGAGGAGTCAGAAAACTACGGGGGTCAAACTCTAAAAACAGAGTCACATGATGTGCGAGAAACTACTGGCCTGAAATGTGTGTTAAAACATGAGGGATTAAGACCACTATGTGAAACAACCATTTAAAAACTGTGGTTATAGATGGTCAGTGTTTTTAAGTGTAGCCGGCCCGAGGGATTTATTTAGATGGCTGTACTGTACATACACACTCATCCAACACAAGGAATCGGACTTGGGACAGACTGAGCTTCCCAGTGGATATGAGGTCGTCCAGCCTCCCCGGTGTTCCCACCACAATGTCAACCTAGGAAACGACGAGGAAAGGAAGTAAAAGGGAAAATGAGACAGGGCAACAGGGCAATAATTACTTCTATTAATTCTTATCCCTTCAGGTCTGTGTTTAATGCTTATTAAAAACTAGCTGAATGTTTGTTTGGAGACAGTAAATGATACACACCCCCTGCTCCAGGACAGCCAGCTGTTCTTTTGCTGCCACTCCGCCAATAATCAGCAGATCCCTGCATTGATGTGTAAAAAAAGCCGACATGAAAAATGAGTTTAGGACATCACTGGAATAATTTGAATTCTGGATCATTATGAAAGTTGCTTCCCAAAAGCGCAATTAAATACATGCATGCCTACATTATCTGTCTGATTGTGAAACTCACAGTGATCTTTAGGCAAATTAATGTCCAAATTTACAGTTGCTGTCCTTTATTCTGAAAAGCTTTCTCAAACTCAGACATACCTGACTTTGGGGTTCTCCACATATTTCTTAAACTGCTTGACATTGTTGAGTGTCTGCTCAGCTAACTCTTTGGAAGGCTCGATGATCAGGGCTTTGGGAGAGTTGGATGATGCTTTCACCTGGCTCACTTTGGCACTTCCTGCACAAAAACAGAGTACAGTTACTCGTTTGTATTAACTGTGGCAATGCAGGAATCTGATTTTGACATCGTCTTATGTCTCATGCAACTTTTGCATATGACTTTCAGATTGCTTTAAGTGAAAGAATGCATTCATTTTCCTGTAGCAAATACTTCCTGAATATCAAATCATTATGGCATCATTTGCCATCTTTCTTTTCTCAGTCCATCTGCCTGCTGTGTCTGTAATGAAGTCCAATCCACACACCTGTCTGAGATGATTTGACTGTGTGCCCATCTGGTGCCTTGTCCAGGGCTACAAACCCACTCTTTGGGGGATTTTTAAAGTCCTCTCCTCCAAAGTTGAACTTCAGCTCTGCATTCTGGCAGACAAAACAAGGAGAAATTACAGCTTGCACGGTGCAAAACGACTTTTTTGTTTCTGCCACCGCGATGGCATTTGTGATGTGTTGCTCTAGTGATACCTTCAGCACGCAGGAGGCATAGAAGGGCTGGTTCTTCAGATGTTGGGGAATATCAAAAGCCAAACCCAGATCATTGCCTGAGAGAATGAAAGAGAGAAGAAGGCATAGGAAATAAGTAAGTATGTATATTTACAAGTTTACAGCTATTCTAGATAAAAATCATATTAGGATTCATAACTAGTGAGGCTAATCAATACCATTTTTGGAGAAGGAAATTTGGCACTTGTCTAGATCCAGGTAGCATCCAATTGTGTCATGCATGGTAAACTCCTGTGGGGAGACACAATAAGACATACAAGAAAACATAAGTGAAGGTTTATTTTTGCATATTGCAGCAACACAGTGATTCATTCACTGATTCACTGCTGCCTCACCTCTCCATAGCTGTCAAACTGCTTGTTGTGGGATTTCTTTCCAGTCCCGCCAAAACCAAAACCGTACTTATCAGTCCCTGGAAAGAGAAGTCTGAATTCAATTTAGGGTCTACTGAGGCAGCTGGACTGATGCTTCAGGACAGAAATTCAAGGTCGAGATTGTAGATAGAGGAGCAGAGCATACCCAGGTCCAGAGCTGCCTGGCTGGTGGACCAGCCAATCCGACATAAACCCTGGTCATGGCAGGACACCTCATAGTAGTACTTCCCTGGGCACAGAAATGATGAGCAATGAGAAGTGGGAGGAAGAGGGGTGAGGAGGAAAAGCCAGAGGGGAAAAAACACATTTCCAAGACACAGATGAACCTCTAATTTGTCCATTAGAAACATTCTTATTTCCCTTTTAAATAGCATTTCTAGATATGCTGACTTGGAAGCAACATTTGCTTGCTTTGTTTACCTTTGGTGACAGCTTTGGTGGAGCGGCAGCCGTGCCACTCTTTAAACTCCCTGCTCTGGCAACAAAATCCATCTGGACCAATTGCTGTGCAGGTACAAACAGGAGTGAGGAAAAAAAACAAAGCTGATTGGACTGCCCTCTAGTGGTTGAATGTATCATTACAAAGTAAGATGAAAAAATAATGTAAATCCTTCGTCTTGTACTTACCAAAGGCTGGACTGCGGTCATAAGGATTCATCTGCCACTTGTTAAAAACTGAGACAAAACCAAACACAAGTCAATTGGGTCCAACATCTGCATACCCACTGCATACTAACTTTGTAAACAGAAATAAATGAGCTATCAATCACAGTCATAGTTGTCAGCAATTGCAGTGCAAGCAGCGAACATCCTTTATATTCAGCAAGAATTGATCTGAACAGATGGGAATTAATGAGCATGACACAGCAATTCTGATAAATTATAGTACATCAGCATCTGTGGGGAGTTTCATCCGGCTGGTTAACAAATAAAAATCCTTACAGTTGCTCTAAAATTCAAGAGACAGAGGTTGTTCAAAAACAATTCCATCTATTTTGATTATCAATTTACCAAATGCTAACATGACATCCCAGAGTTAATCTCACAATTCCACTGTGATGATATGTTTATTTGCATTAGAAAGCATTATAAAAACAGGACTGCAGGCAGGAAGATCACAACCAAATGAGCCATAAATATTAAGTTGTTCTCACTAGCTCCTCCAGTCTTGACAGTAGCTCTGCCTGTCTTTCCCTCCTGCTGGTCCTTCATAGTCTCGTACACAATCTGGATCACTGGGATACTGAAAGCCTGAGGACGATTGGGGAGATTATAAATAACCATAATTCTATAGCATTATTTCTGATATTTGACGTGATATTTCACTGCTAAATACTTACTCCTGTTTTACCGCTGCCTGTTTCTGCAGCCTGAAAAAAATGGCACAAAATTCAGCTTTCCATGGACATGGGCGGTGGTGTGGGCAAATGTGTGTGAAATACAGAAAAACAGGGTCTATAGTTTACCATGAGGACATCTCCACCACCAAGAATGAGGGGAATGGACTCTGCCTGGATGTCAGTAGGCAGCCTGAAACCCCACAATTAGAATAAAAAGCGTCAGTCGAGTGCACTTGACTGTGTTCTGCCAAATGTTGTCAGCCGCACAATATCCACTGACATTCCTAAATAGTGAGCACTACATATTATATCAGTACAAATGTCATATCATATGTAATGATTTAAAAACACAAACAATGAACGCCGGCCTACAGATATGTGGACATGAAAGCAACGCAGCTTCGCTTCTGCACAATCACTTACAGCCAGTCCATCTCCTCCACTGCCTGGGCGATTTCAGGCATAACACCCATTTCTGTCGAGCAAAGGCACAATTAGGAATCCGCACTGAATTTGAAACTGAACTAAACCGCAAATACAAAGCTAATATGATAAATTCAGCGAATAGTCTTACCAGAAAACGCTGCCATTGCTGCGCCGGCGAATTCAGCAAAACCGGATGTAACGTGTTCAGAAATTTTGACGCGTAGCAGCCTCTTCAAAGGACCGTGCGGACAACATTTTCAGTACGTTATCAGTTCCGGACAGTTAAGTTCGTACAAACTTTTAACATGCTGTCCGTAGTACCTAATGCAGTTTAAAGCACATGTATTGGGGTTGTTAGTATACCGTACCACGACTAATCAAAACGCAAAGCAGCTAAAAGACAAAGCAGTGTCCCTTGAATGCTATTTTTCCAAACGCGGTCCTGAACTCAGTTTGTTCCTCGCTGAGCGCCGTAGACACTTCTGACAGCTGGTGACGGTAAACATGGCTGAAGATAGCAGCATTGAAAGCGAAGATGAAAATATTTTGTACGATTTACTTGTTAATACTGAATGGCCACCCGAGACGGACACTCAGGTTAGTCAGTATTCTACTTTTGGACTTTACTTAGTCTGGCGTCTAGATCCTGGATTGCACATGCAATTGTGAAAATGGCCTCCGAAAGTCAACCATCATCAGTTGCAGGGGCAGCCACGCATAGCCACGTCGCACAAATTGATAACATGACTATCATTATTCTTGCTAACTTGCTAAATCCATTCACTGTCATACACTTCAGCCCTAACTGTGCAGCATTACTCGGGGACAAAGCGCCTTACTAGGCAGTTGAAAGCCATTATAAGCAAACCAGTGATATACATTTACATCCAGTTAGCCCAGTCAGACTGTTAGACACTGCACCTGTCAAATACAAGGACACTTGAATTTGAACTTGAATATTAACTCGGTTGAATGTATAGTGACAAATGATCAGCGTTAGTTTATAAACAACGTTTTTATTTGTTTATCATCTTTCTGTTTGTTTTTAGGAATGTGACATTTATTTTTAACTTTCTGACTTTTGCAGTTGCGAGGCAACAAGGAGCCCAGCACTTCTGTTGTTGCAAAAGCAGTGACGGGTAAGATTTATTTTTCTTTACGTGTGATTTCCTGGCTAAACATGGTGCTTTAAGTTTTTCTTGTGCTTCAAACACAGTCTTAAAGTTTGTTCATAGTCCCCTACAATTTATAAAAACAACATGACATGCCCTGACGTGAACCCTCATACTGGGCAAACTGGGCAAAAAAAAGAAAAAAAAAAGAAAAGAAAAGAGGACAAGAATGGAAGAAGTTTTGGTAAGGATCAAAGTCAGAGGGGAACCCCCTCTGGGCTGGACAGATTGCAGCTCAAATCAAATCCAGTCAGTTCAAACAAGCAGCAGCTGTGCTGCTATGCTCCTGTGAAGGGGAAAATATCCCAGTAACAGATAAACTCTTATTTCAATCAAATTTAACCTTTTGTAGCTGGTTGTGAGGTTTGCTACTGGCTTAACAGTAGCAAGTGTAGTGTTTCTGATCAGGTCACTGCATCCTTACCCTGCACTTTGACTTCCTTGGAGTAAAGAAAGTGACAAGAGAAGTCCCCTACAGTGATCAATAAGTGCTGCATTATAATTATATTACCATACATCATATATCTGTTAAGCTTACTCACTGTGATCAATTTCTTACAGGGCCATTCCGCTTAATCTTACACTACTTGTGGTACAGGTAAGATCATCATTATTATAACTGAAGAGAGGTACAGATGATGCGCCATGATTGCCAGTGTAATTGATTGACACTTAAGCAGAAATTTGTAAATGGATATTAAAGCAAAACATGTTCAGTATGTTTTATTTTTAACAGTTAAATAATAATGCATATTGTAATTCCTTTAATATAGTTTTTGAACAGTAGACAAGTATAAATGAGCGTGGCCCCCCCCCCAATATTGATCAGTACCACATGAGGCAGTTGGATGTAAAAAAAAACAAACAAAAACAATTTATAAGCTTTTCCTTCATTTACCATGGTATGAGATGAATAAATAAACAAACAAATGAATGGAACTCAGCATGGGTGTGGCCGTGTGTCAACCAACTTGTCAGGAGCTACAGGCCAGGTCAGAGGACATGTAGACCCCCTTCGCAAAAAATGGACGTGGGTGTGGCCTAAGAGGAAGTGAGCGTGGCCCAATCAGTGTGAGAGGTCTATATGTTGTTTCTTAGCCCAGGACAAATCTTGCATCAAAACTTTGTGATATTATGCAAATCTTTTGAGAAATTATGTGACTTTATGTGCTATTCCATGCTCACTGCCACTATAATCAAATCAACTGCAACCATAAGTGTGCGTTTCCCCTAGACTGCAGCTTCAGGACTTTCAATCAAAGTGAAAGTCCTGAAGTGACTATGTGAATAGTATAACATATTGAAAGAAGCCCTAGTTGGCTTAGTTCTTCCTTACTTCATGTCATCCACTACAGGAAAGTCTGCTGATCATCCTGCATTTAAGATTTGTATGTTTCTGGATAATGACATTTTTAACCAGAATGTTTTCACAAATACCGACCTCATTCAGTGACACTCCACTCTACCTGATGTGACATGTAGAGCAGATGGCTTGCTCCGGCCTGCCGTGGATGCAGTAATGCTCCGGGACCGAGGCCTACTTATCCTCTCAGCAGGCGCTCAGCTAGCACCATCAATAACCTACTTAAATATTTAAGAACTGCTTTAGCTGTGCTTGTCTCACAACTCGCCCTCTCTGTGCGAATGAGATAGCCCACTGCTGCTGCAGCTCATACATCTGTTGCTGTACTGTGTAGAAGGCAAGGAGTCTTGTATGGCATACCCAAACAGAGCAGGCAGTCCACATTCCCCAAGTGCAGGTATTTCTTTGAGCCAAGAAGAAACAAGGAGTAATGACAGCGCTACTGAAAACAGAGGAACAGAAGCTCCTGGCACAGTTTGTTCTGTGTTAACAGGAGTGCAAGTAAGGATTCTGGATGCCATGCTACACAATTACTGGCATCATGTATACCTTAAATTTATACATGGTTTCTTTGCAATAAAAACTGGACTGTCTAGAGAAACCACCCCAACATATTTTAAGATGTAAAACATAAAAGTGGAGTTAAATAGGAAACACAAAGAGTTTTTGTTGAAATAAAGAGCATTGCAATCATGTCTACCAACTAAACTGAAACTAATTTACAATTAACAGCTACATTTAAAGCAAATCAGAATAATCCAAATCACAAATGTGTTGCAGTTCTGTCTGTCAGTGTTCAGTCCTGGTTGTTAATGTCTTGAGTTTTCTGTTTGTTTGTGTGACCTCCAGCCCCTCCAGCTCGTCTCTGCCTCCTGGTCTCATCCGCCTGGCAAACAAGCAGATCAACTGGCAGCTGGTGCTAGCAAGGTACGGCACACACGCGCACACACACCCTCTCACACACACACTCACACACTCAAAACACTCACACACAGCGATCAGTGCCTCAAGGCTACTTTGTTGCTGACTGGCTGCAAGCCCTCCTCTTCCTCGGCTCTCTTTCCCTCAGTGTATCCCCTCAACCAATCATTTAATTGTACTCATTACCACAAACAAACCAAGCAGAAAGGCACTTTTTAATTGGCTATCGATTCAGCCATGCAGGACAGTGGTAAGCGCGGCCTATTGATGCTGCGGATGTCCATTTGTTTGACATGCTTGATCTTTCCATTTAGTTTCTATCTGCCTTTAAATCTCTCGCCCTCATTTCATTCCCTCTCAAATGATCTTTAACCTCTTTAACGCTCCCAATTGTTTTTTTTGTTCCTTCTCTCCTCAAACCAGCCAACCTTGGCTCTCACTCCGCTCTATATCAGTTTATATCCCTGAGACCTCTTCATCAATCTTCAATCATCATCACCCCTCTCTGCTCTCTCTTTCATTCATTTCCCACTCTCATTCATTTCCGTCCGCTCTCTCTCCTCTTCTCTCCACAGTAATGGCAAACTGTTGGCAGTGGTTCAGGACCAGTGTGTGGAGATTAGGTAATTATTGAACTCTGTCCCGCTGTTTGAGGAACTCTGTGTGGATGTGTGTGTGTGATAGAGAGAGACACTTAATTAATGGCGTGATTTATCACATCTCCCTTTAAAAAGACCTGCAGTCTCAGCTTGTATCTGGAGAATGGGGGTGGAGGGAGGGTGTGTGCACCTGCAGTTGTTGCAAGTTTATTTATATATTAGGTTGTTTTCTTTTTTGGGGGGGTTGGATGTAGGTGTCAGGTGGATGGGGTTTTACACAAAGAAGGCAATGCACAAAATCTCCAATCTCAAGACAATCACAGGAAAAACTGCAAATTAGGAGACAAAGAACGACAAAGAGAGCATGAATGAGTGTCCAAGCACATGCATATGCATGAACCTGTTTGTACTCAGTCATTTTGGCAAAAAAAAGCATTTTGAGTTGTGATTATTTTCAAACACCCCTCCACATTCCCCCTGCGCAGAACAAATACGAATTCAGCAATGTGCCTCAGTGACAAAATAATGTATTAAATGGTGCAAAATCAAAATCAATGGCAATACACACACATTCTGCTCTCCAGGGACTCGCATGAGGCTAATTTTAACTCTGCCAGGCTTCGACCCACTTAACCGGGGAGACTGTTGATACATCCATCAGCAGATAAAACTGTTTTGTATTGACATGTGTACACCAAGCGCACATCTAAACTTGTATAATGGTAATGTTTTATCATGGACATGTCAGCGTATAAAGCCCTATGATGCTATTATTCACTGAGCCAATATTAAAATAGTACACGACTGCAAATATGCAATTGATTTTTACCACAGAAACATCCTGTTATGTATGACAGTGTTGCTAATAAAATCTCCCCACTTTCCTGCCTCGGCTAAATATTGTTTTTCTTTTCCTGTGTTTGCAGTGCTGTTGTTTAATTACTGAGTGTTTCATTACCCTGCTTGCTATCAATAGTTAGCGTGAGTGGGAGTAAAGTTAGCTCAAGGCCTTATCCACTGAGCTCAAGAGTGTGTCTGAAACACTGCCTGTACTCTCAAGGCCCAGGCTGCTTGATCCATTGAGCTAATTTAGTTGACAGGCTATCAATGGCTCTTATAACTTACATCATAATATATCAAATAGGGCTTGGTGTGCGTGTGTGAGCGAGCTTGTGTGTGGTTGCAGCACCCTTGGGCATGTAATTCATGTCCTTGTTGATCAGTGTAATCCCTCATTCTTTGCTTTTTTCTCTCTCTTCCCCCCTCATTCTGTGTGTGTGTGTGTGTGTGTTTCTTCCCCAGGTCTGCGAGAGATGACTTTGGCTCAGTGATTGGGAAGTGCCAGGGTAAGACCCCCTCCCCTGCACTTTTTCACTCACATAGATCACTGTAAATGACAGCTAAATAACCATAGCTCAACTCAATGAACACCACTTGTTTTATAGGTGTGCAGTCGACTGTAGTGTAGTGTGCTTTGTGTGTGTGCTTATATCCCTGTATCTGTGTGATACTTTATGTACTTTAAAGGAACAGTTTACACCAAAAAGGAAAATTTCGTCATTATCCATTCAACCCGATGCTGGTTGAAACACAGGTGAAGTGTTTTTGTCCACACATCACACACCAGCTGCCTCCAGAACAACTGAAGTCAATTGGTTGCACTTTTAAGAGTTTCCAAAAGGGCAAAATATGTTAACAAAATCGCTCCGTGCAGCGCATGCAGCATGATCCCAGTCTTCCGAAGCCAAATTATTGTATCCTAAGTGGAAAAGACATTTGTTTACTCCAGGATTTAGTACAAGTCTTCGCTATAGCTCTTGTTAGCAAACAGTTCTCAGTAATACCACACCCGTCCATGTTCTGCTTATGACAGTTTGTTGAGAACTTATTAAAAAAAAATGCACGAGAACTCATCGAGATCTCGTGAGAACTTCTCTTGCAAGTTCTCGTCAAGCAGAATGTTGGTGCACGAGGCTTGGGTGTGCGTTAGCATGGCCT
>OMLF01050280.1:0-11139 GCA_900302615.1 Holocentrus rufus
AAGCCATGATAGCACTGAGAGAAAGACTATCAGAGAGAGACGCAGAACATTTCATTGGGATTTTATAAAAAATCAAAAAAAAAAAAATCCCCTCTGAAGCATTTAGATTTTTGTACAAAAAAAAAAATCTCTCTGAGTGCATTATCTTCTGCTAATTCAACTCAGTGTATTTGAAACAACCTCATTGGCATCACAAACCTTTAATGCTGCTGAAGCCGACAGACAACGGGATCTGTCTTTCTTTTCGCACCACAACCTTGAGAAAACAGTGAAAGACAGCGACAAAAGCCCTATTTGGACGGGATTAGTTTCCCAAAAGACGTTTCCGTTTTAATTACTGACAGAGGATGTCTGTAATTTCATGTAGCCGTTAGGATGGGATTAAAAACCCCTGTAATTTCTCTCCAACACTACAGAGATGGGAGTGGCTACCTGAAGCTGTCAGTACAGTCACCCAGCACAGCAGCTTACCATGCTGCTCTCTCTCTCTCTCTCTTTTATTTATTTCTTTTTTTACATCTGAAGATAGACTCCCAGCAGGCGGTATAACTGGAACTTGTTGTCAGGCATGCCAGTTAAATCGGCCAGAAACGGTTCAAATACCTCCATGAGGAGCAGTATACAGCTGTGTGCAGATGTTTCAGTTAAAAGGCACGATATTGCGCACCAGGAGAATTCAAAATAAAAAATAACTAAAACAAATCAGGCCTATGGTATTCGACAGTAGTTAATGGGATAGTGGACTGGATTAAATTTATCAGAGGACGTCTGACTTTGATGAAAACCAGCAGGTAATTTGCTCGGTAATAATCACCGAGGTCGCCCGTAAAAAACACAGACGTGGTCGATTCCAGACTAAAATCAGTGAGGATGTCTGTGTTACACCAAATTACCAAATTACCCGACGTCCCCCTGTAAAACTAATCCCATTCAAATAGAGCTAAAGATTCATTAGAGTGCTCCAGTGTTTTTCACCTCCATTACTGTGACTGTTACAATGAGCTGTTTTCCTGTCTAGCTTGCACTTGAAACAAATGGAATTTAGAGGCATAATAGCACATATATTCCTCATACACACACACACACACACACACACACACACGCTTCCAGTCAAAGACACTTTGAAGGTCTCTCAAATTAATAAAACTCAGTGGTGAGTGACTGCATTATGTGGTGTGACACCTGAGACAACTTGCAGTGTAATTTGTTACATTTCCTACATAAAAATTGTTTTCCTTATTTCAAATTCAGTTCAGAAACAGCTTTAGCATTCAGTCTGATTAAAACAGCAGGAGCAGGTGGCAGGTTATTATTTACACTTCAGTATAAAAAAAAAAAAAAGGTGGGAGGAAGAAGAAAACAGGCTTTCCCTAGTTTTGATATGGATGTTGCAGTCTGGGATGTTATTTAAATGATGTTAAAAGATGCCTGTGGTATTCGTTGCTATTTAAAGAGGTTCTCTCGGGGGGGAAATAACGCCACCAGAAACACGAGCCAATCAGAATCGGCCACAGTCGTTTCAGCAAAATCAAAAATCAACCAATCACTTCAAGTCTGAATTTTGCATCAGCCCGTCAGCGCTGTGGGACAGCAGCCATTGCAAATGCCAGGTGGGAGGGCGGGGCCAGTGATACTACCAGCCAATCAGTAGCCAGCAGCTCATTCATAACGAATGAGGGGCCGTGGAAAACAAGCTAAAACACTTTCTCACTATTTTTTTTTTCTATTTAAATGTCACAGATGTGCTTTTAGACAACAGTTAATCATATATAATTGCTAAAAAAAATGATGAAAATACCTCTTTTCTTTTAGCATCATCTGCCTGCCTGCACTGTGTAACCTCAAAGACAAACACACAACAGCACAAAAACTAGAAAAAATCCTGCAGCTGGCCGTGCTTACATACTGAAACTGTGTGTCTGTGTTTATAGATCAATTTCTGTGTGTGTTCCTTTCCTGATTACAAATGCTACACTGCGGTGCGCCATAAATACCACATATTAAAGTACCTGGTGGTAGTTATATACAGTGTGTGTGTGTGTGTCTGTGTTTACTCAGTGCAGTTCCAAAGGCAAATGTTTGTCTGGCACCGGCTTGATTAAGTAATTATGTAGGTCTGCGTGTGTGTTTGGGCTTGTGTGTAGCCATGCGTCTGTGTGTGTGTGCGTGTGTGTGTTGTGCAAATCCCTGTTGTGTAACTCTGACAGATTGAGAACATGTATAGATGGCTATAGGCCTCGACTGTACCGTAGGAGAGGAAAATCACATCTTTGGCAAGCGGCGCTCCAGTGTGGGTGGAATGGCAGCACACACACATACACAGAGGTCTCGCTATCAGTTCCATTTCTGTTGTCTTTGATCAAACGGGAGTTGTAATATGAGCATGTAAATACAGTAAATAATAATACATACTTTAGCCTTCCTAGAGCCATGGAGGATCATGTCAGATGTGTAACCCAGTTTTATTTTCTTGAAACTTTATCGTGTCAAACACCCACAAACAAGCGCTCCTCAGGCCGTGGACCTTAATCAGAACATTTTATCCAAGAGATCCAGGAGGATTTTATGAGCAAAGTGCCTTATCGGTCTAACACTGCAAATGGAGAATAAACAGGACAGAAAGTAGAACCGATACAGCACTGATGTTCTCACACAAAGACATTGTTTTAAAGCCATGACCGCCCATCCCACCAGGAGAGCCAATCCAATGTTCCGAACCCGTCCACTGCCCAAAGGAAAAAGAAATACATTTCCAAACCTGCTTGTTAATGTTCATATATTAGATGCCATTTTGAACAAAAAAAAGAAAATGGTGCAGCACATGAAGGAGCTGGCAGAAGAAACCAATTCCTTAAAATATCTTTGGAATGTAACTATGCTGAGTGTTAACCTGCACCGACTGACCCAACAAGACTCTCTTCCCTCCGATCTGAATCCATCCAAAGATTTGAGATCGCCCCGTGTATCGCTGATTCTCACACATCCTCTCTGTGCGAAGAAAATTCAGTGACGCTCAAAGGTTCTCCCGCTTAGCTCTCGAGACACGCCGATACCCACACCAGGACCCTTGAAGATCCTCAAGCCCCACTTTGGAACGAACCGGTTTAAACCAAAGCAGGAACAAGCTGAGAGCTGTCCAGGAGCCGGAAAGTAGCTGGTTCAGCCTCAGATGTGCTGTATTACCTATGAGCAAGGGCACTAGTGAGGAAAAACGATGTTGAAATGTTGTTTTCAGCTCATAAAAGTCAGAAAATGGGGTAAAGAGTCTAGTTTCTAGTACTTTTAGTACAAAAACAGCTAAAACCACCGCCAAAAATTCTATCATATTCCCTGACTTCCTCAAAGAAACCAAATTCCCTCACTCATCAAGTCTGGAATGCACCTGTCCAAATTCCATTTTATTCTAGAGAAATGTATGAGGATCCCTGCATTAAAGTTGATTTGTCTGCGGTGAAACAAGCCATACATAAAAGAAACAACCAGCGGCAAATGTGCCATGTGAAGGGAGGGGAAAGGACAGAGGAAACTATCAGCAATCCATCTATGTAGGACTTACAGACATAAGGGAACAAGGCATGTGTATGTAAGTGTGTGCCTTTGTGTATGTATGTGTGTGTGTGCACTCTCCATCTGCCATTCACTATCATGAGAGTGCCAGATAGTCTTTTGTCCAGGACAAATTACAGTCCCCTGGGTTATACAAAGCTAAAAGCACCATTTGGTTTCAAATAGGCGAAGTCACAATGTACTGTCCAGCTTGGAGATATTGCATCTCGCAAACAATGTGTGTGCCTTCTGAGATATTATTTGCACCTACACACATAACACACGCAAGCATCCGCACCGTCCATAATGTGACAGTCTTAAAGCATTTTAGGGCACAGAAAGAAATGGAAGTGCAGGGAGAGAGATGTGTTAGGAAGCACATCTCAAATAGCCCTCCGTGTCCCTCATCCTCAGTGACCAAACAACAATTACGCTTCCCGTTCATTGATGAGACCATCATGCTTGGGAAACTCATGGCGGTGCAGAGGAGAGAAGGGAACTCAGAAGAAGTACAGAGGTAGAAAGGGGAAAAAAATGTGGTAGGAAATAAAAGACGGTGCCGGTTTAACAAAAACAAGTCTCTCTGGGATTCAAAATCATATTCCAGGTTCTCCCCATCTTGTAAAAGTGTGTTTGTATCTGCTTTGATGCATGCTGATCAGGGATACAGAGACACACAGTGAAACCAGGGTACCTGCAGGTTAAAGCAGAAACTTAAGTCTTTTTCACAACTTTTTACCGCTACCTGGAACCCAAATAAAGAAGTTTAATCATGTTTAGTAAAGACTACATCCAAGAGTAGATGCAGCAAAATGAAAGCTTCCATTGCAAAGGAGATAAAACAGAAGTTACTGCACTGGAGACATTTCAATGCCTTTTATGGCCTTTAATTCAGATAATTTAAGATGTTTCTAGACACTGTGAAGACCCATGAATACCCTCAAGACAGACAGGACAGAAATATGTCTTGTGCAGAACAGAAGCAGACAGATGGGTGGACAGACAAGTTTTGAGAGTGTTGCAAGACAAAAAGCATAATCACCGCCTCCCTATCTCTCTTTCCCTCCTCTCTCTCTCTCTCTCTCTCTCTCTCTCTCTCTTGCCCTGAATAGTCAGTTAATTAACGGGAAGGAAAAGAGTGAGGCAAGCCAGGGGGAAAGAGGAGCAAATGTCAAGATAGAGAAAGATGGAGGTTAGCTTTTTCACAACAATGCAGAACAACAGCAGCACAAAAAATCTTTTTATGGAAAGTAATAGCAATTAAGACTCCAAAAGGAGCAGGGAAAAAAGCATGCAGAACGCTAATTGTTCAGTTTAGCCGCATGCAGAAGAAAAGGAAAGCGATTTGTTGAGAAAAAGAAAGAGGGAGAGGAAATGTTAGACTAATTAATGCCCCCCTCACCCCCCTTTTCTTCAAATTATAAATAATTATGTCAAGTTTTATGAGGCAAACTGGGATTTTGGCATGAAGGGGGGAAAGTTTACAGAGCGCAATTAAGCGTTTGTTTCTTCTGCAAAGGCCTCGGTTTTCTCGTCAGCTCTTCTTCTCCCCCTCTGTTTCCCTCTCTCTCTCCCTCCACTTTCTATGTGTGGCTGAGCAGGTGCGACAGGCCATGTTGACAGCTTGTCCCTTCTCTCTTGCCGTAGGGGAAACTGTCACCATTGTCATTCAGGCCTGTGAATACAGGTCGGAGTGTGTGTGTGTGTGTCTGTGTGTGTCTGTGTGTGTGTGTGTGTGTCTCATGGGGACTCTATAACAATGCTGTGGAGTGAGGGGGGCAAGGGGCTCTGTCAATTCTACCATAAAGTGCACACACACACACACACACACACACACACACACACACACACGAATGGCTGAAGCATGATGGGAGCTTCACAACCAAAACCTGGAGGGGCAAAGCCTTATGGGAGAAAAACCTGACACCCGATGACAGTGGTGCAGCAAAAGGAGAGGTGTATATGTTTGTGGTGTGCTGTTACACACTACTCTACACACGCGCACACACACACACACACACACACACACGTTTGTAAAAGGGAGTAAACATGTGGTCATTCTGGACAAAGTTCAGGAAGGTACGACACATACCAGAGTGTGTATTCACTCCTGACTTTATCAATAACCACAGACAGAGGCTGCTCACAGAGTCAGTGTAAAACAGTCGAACACAACAGGGACAGCAGCAGCCTGGAGGTGAGACCCAGGGCCGGATGACAGGACCTGGGGGCCCCGGGGCACAAACTTCCTGTGGGTCCCCCTCCACCTTACTCACACTGAATCAAATAAAGAAAACGTACACAAACAAAACTAGACAGGCTCTGTATATCTGTCAGTAACTCAAAAAAAAAAAAAGAACCACAACAAAATCCTCTCACTCAACTAATCCTGTACATATGAATCTGTTTAATCACAAATATTGTATCTGTAATTTGGCTTGATCCTGGTCACTTGGCATATCTGTTACATACATTTATAATGTGCTACTGGTTACCAGGGCGACCCGCTTTGGTGGCAAATGATGTGAGGGCATATGTAAACTGTAAAAATACAAATGTTTAACCCTTAAACCTTGAGTTGGGACAAAACCAGGTTGCAGCGCCTCCATATGTCAGGACGACTGGAGGCTGGTTTCCAGACTCCTGTGGGTCACAGGCAGAAAAAAAGCAAAATGCAAGAACCTGTACTCAAAACACAACACGAGCCTCCAACATGGCTCAGTGGGTTACACAGCCAAGGCCCTAGAGAGTCTGTCAGTGTGTGTGTGCGCATGTGTGTGTGTCCGGTGCAGGGCCTTGGCCCTAGACAAAGTGCTCTGCCAGCCTTCTGCCCACTGGTCTTTTCATTGCTGATGGATGGGCCTTGTTCAGCACCATCTGGCCATAGGATACTTCACATTAATCATCACAAACACACATATACACACACACACACACATACACACACATACACACCAGACAAACACTCAGTTAGCTACATGTATATGGACACACAAGCAAACATCTCATTCACACACACAGACTCGGGCACAGCATTGTCTAACATGAAGAGACAGACAAAGTGAAAGAAAAAGAAAGAAAGAAAGAGAAAAAGAAAGAAAGAAAGAAAGAAAGAAAGAAAGAAAGAAAGAAAGAAAGGAAAACAAATGTAGGTATCCATTATTTCTTTTTGACATTCCATGTTTGCTGTTTTGTTTTCAGGAGCCTATTTCTAAATTTGTGATTCAGGATTTGCCACAGGAGATTAAGGAACAAGCTCCGCGCAGCAACAACAATTAGCTCATTTGCAGTTGTTGTTTCTGTTGGACAGCAGCCTGGAGCTATGGACCAATGATGCCCCGGCACTGCCACCCCCACCCATCAGTCTTTATTAATGACCTTTTCCAGCGCACCTATATGAGGACGCACATTATCTATGATGGCAGTAAACACATCAATTCCTCACTTCCTCCTCTCTTTATACCTCTTTCTCTCTCTCTCACACACACAAACATACACATGCACGCGTAGATGTATATGTAAACACATAATATCCACAGATAAACCATAAGGGGTTTTGTGTAATTACGCTGAAAGGCCAGACACCCAGGGGGATCTAGTGTAAAATGAGGGACATTATCAGACTTCATTTATTTCTATCTAACGGCCATATGGGCTTAATACAAGCTGATTTGCCTGTACGTTTCCTCGGCGTATGGACGTGGGCAAGGACACGCTGAGCTGTGGTTGATCTGGGAGGAAGCATGGTTGACATCAGATTTGCTATCATTAATTCATATCTCATGGCTATATGGGTTTATAATGCATGGGATTTATTTGCACTTTTACGCAATCTATGGAAATGGGGGGAAGAAAAGAAAAAAAAAAAAGACCCACGGTGACACGGCTGATAAGTTGAGTTCCATGGCAGATTTAGAAGTAACACGGGCAAAGTATTATATATTCATATCTGAGGGCGATCACATATGAAAGGAGGAGATTCATTTTGACACATTTTATCTGCAACAATACAGAGCGATGGGGAAGGTCATCAGTAAGTTGGCTGACATTCGACTCAGCTGAGGATTAATAACATGATGTGCTGTTGTAAGAGAAAGAGATATCGGAGAAGAATTAGTATTATTACCCAACACTGGGATATCATATTTACTTGTATACTTTAAGAGAGAGGCAGACAGATATACATACAGACTAAGTGGGTGACTTCATGTGAGACCTGGACACAGATGTGACAGAAAGATGCTGCCAGAGGAAGAGAGCCAAGCCTATTTCGGTGTCTAATTCTTGCTTTAAAGCATTTATAGCACTTGGGTGTTGTATTTTATTATTATTTTTGGTACATTTATGTTTTTCTACCTGTTCATGTACTCTAACCCACTGGGAACCTATTTTTTCCACAGTCGTTTCAAGTGGTCTCAAAGGTGTGGAGGACCAGAACCACACTGCTGCTGTTTAATAAGTAAAAGACTTTAATGTGACATCAGAAATAAGGCAAAAGTTGTGATAGTGAGAAGTGATAATTCAGGGTTCTGAGTCTATTTTACTCTTTAAGGACCAGGAGATATTTCAGCCCATCCAGTTTTGTTATTTGAGGTCCTCCTAGCATATTGTTTGCCATGTCTGCAACATCAATAGAGCTGTACTTCAAAATTCTAAAAAACTCCTGTCTAGGTACTTCTACTCAAGTGATCTGGTTTTAAAGAGCTGAGAAGCTGTTTGGCAGGTGATACATGTGAGTTTTTTTTTTCCCAGAGACGTGGATTTTTGGCGGCGGAGTCGTGTGCCAGCGCCGCTGACAAATGGCTGCAACTCCCAGTTTGTGACAGACTGAACAAGCCTCATAAACCCTGAAGCGTCCCCTGGGCTTTGTGCAACATTCCAGGCAACTTCACATAGCTTTTTTTTTTTTTTCCTGCGAGTCCTCGGGGGAACCGAAACCTTAATGAACCAGCATGTTTACAGAAATCACATGAACCAGCGAGCACACATGGACGTAAAAGACCAAACCGTCGAGAGATATTTGTGCGATGGAGAAGCGCGGCGCGGCGGGCTGCACGCTGTCACACAGTTGGTTTCCCGACTCCTCGGGGAATCGTACTTTAGGAAGAGGCATGTTCACAAATAATAAGTATCTCATTTGGATGCAAATGTGCTAATGTATTATAAAGATACTCTTAACTTTACTCACTTCAGTTTAGCAGGTTCTCCGTTTGTGTGTGTGTGCGTGCAAGACATGCATGCTTATGCACGTGCATGTGCGTGCAGTGTGTACCAGCTTGAGCGTGCCTGTGTGTATGTGTGTGTTCCGGTGCGTGGGAGGCATAGATGCGTGCCTGCCACGGTGAAGACGTGATCTCTCTTATATCCTATTAATTAGCATCAGTGCATAACGTATAAAAAAAAAAAAAACACCACAGCAGAGGCAAATTCTACGAGTGCAACACAAACTACGCAGGTAAAACTTATTAAAATGTCAACAGGCCTGAGTGACACATGCTGACAGCTGCAATGAAGATTTCAGTTATGTTTAGTCTTCAATTACATCTAAATGACTGGCGGGGGGCCGTTTTAGATGAAGATTGAGAGCTGGGAGGCACTTCAGACCAAAACATCGCTCTGACCGTGCAGCAGTGGGAAAAGAAAGAAGAAGAAGAAGAAAAAAAAGATGTGCCAACCTACATTTCTTACAATAAATCCATTTTATATACTTGAAAGCAGAAATTTGAATCAAAAATGAATAATGTCCATAGTGAATAAAAAATGCACAATTATTTTGCAGCAGGAAGGTTACGGAGGAAATAGACCTGACTGTCAAAACATGCTCACCAAACTGTTAACATGCACAAGAGCCTGATAGTCAAATATGTCAAATTGAAATTTTCCCCTTTGATGAGGCTGAAAACGTTGAAGTGGTGACGGCTGTTGTCACAGAAGTGCCATTTTCCTGAGGACGGCGTTATATAACAACTCTCTCACATACACATGACCTTGCGCGCTGGCATACATATTGTACTGTACACAAGCTCTCACCACCACGAGCGTGTCTTGATACAAAAACTCAAAACGTGCGCACAAGTGCGGACACGTGCACGCGCGCGCTCTCGTGACGAGGGTCTCATCGTGATGAGCGTGGTTGAAGAGTGACACGCTTAATCTACTGTCAGCTGGGAACTTCACAATGTACAAAACCCATACACACACAATACACAATACACATCAGAGGCCGCACACACACAGAAGCACATGCATCTAAGACACGGCCTCTCTCTCTCACACACACACTCTGAATGCAATCAGAAACAAGCACTTGAGCGTCTCCCATCCACTAGATTGCTGACAAGAGGTGTCCATCTTGAGGAGACGACACACTCATTACAGCCGGAGCCGAGGTGGCCCGCGACCGGTTACGATGTTAAACAGTGGAGTCAAGTCTGCAGGCGTGGAGGTGAAGGAGGTCTGATCCTCGGGAGAGACCAAGGACACCTCGGCCCGCTGAACGCAGGTTTGAGAATAGACTGAAAAAAGGCGGAGAGATGAAGAGAAAATGAACAGAGAGACGTGCTACCTTGTGGTCGTAGGGGTTGTAGGAGTGGAAGAGTTGAGACAGCTCTTTTGTCCTCTGTTTCTTCTGTAAGAAAAAAAGAGAAAAAAGGAAAATCAGACATCGGGCATTTTCAAAAAATCACAACATTTGCAAAAGTAACATTCTTGACAAAAACGTGCATAAAAATCAAAACACTAAGTATGAAATAAGTTATGCCTGGATACAAGCGTAAAAAAGTATGATAAAATAATTGCAATGATTTACACTGCAAGCAATGTAAACAAAAACAAAGGCACACACACACACACACACAAACAAGATCTTACGGATGTGCTGTGTATTCAGGAACTATTTGTGTTTGCACTGCAGGAAGATTTAATAAGACATTGATGTGGATGACAAAAAAAAAATTAAAAAAATATATATCTATCTATCAATCAACACATCAGTCAACAAATATAACAGACAGCGATGATTCTTATGGAAGCAATTCTGCATCTCCAAATCGTCAGCTCTGAGGAGAAGAGCTGACAGCTGTGTGTTTCTGTCTTTCCGACGCTCAAATAGTCGAGAAAGTTGAACTGTGGGAACGAACAGAAAAGCAGTGCAGCTTTACTGATGTTAACTTAAGAGTATTGGGCCGCTTTAACGGAAGAAAAAACTCAGCGCGGGTGAGTAAACGCGCCTACAGCAACACAATCTATAAAATCCAAAATGAACAGAAAAAAAAAAACATTTATTTGCCCACCAGCTATGGTGAAAAAATACTTTCTCATTTTCTCATTTTCTTCCTGCTCCAACTCGCCTTAACCTTGCCTGTCCTTAATGCGTAATGAGATGCACAAGCCTGAGACATGACTGTTTGATGTGTGGCAGTTGTTAATGCAATCAGTTACATGGGGCCGACGCAGTTACAAAGAGCGCTAATTAGCTCGCTGATTAGGCCATGTCTGGCTAAAGGGGAAGGATATATGTATACGCTCGTCTGGCTGAGGGGAGTTCGCGCTCCTTCTCGGTCTCGATGACGCCCTCCGTCCTGCCCTCCCTCG
>OMLF01050281.1:0-24942 GCA_900302615.1 Holocentrus rufus
TGAAATACACATCTAACTTTGCCTAAAACTACTCTCGTTAGTTTGTTTTATTTTTTTATTCCAAGACGTGTATTTCAAATACTCATGATATGTCGTGTAAATAAAACAGCTTCGAAGTTGCTGTAAGGTTTATTTTTTCACTTTGACAGAGCTAGACTAAAGACTCCTGTAGACTTCTTGTGTGTGTGTGTGTGTGTGTGTGTGTGTGTGTGAGATTAGTCCTGCAAAACATTTACTAAAACTAGACAAATGAAGACAGAGGAGATGTAGGTCCCTTCACATTGTCACTATGCATGATCTGATCTGTGTCTCCTTCACCTGCAGACAGCAGCTCCTGTCATCAGCCCGGCCACTGTGGTGTGAGTCTGCTGCAGACCTGCTCACTGTAAGTGCAATCATGAGTCCACCAGTCCAGTTATAATGCATACACTGATACTCACCATGTGGAGGACTGGGAGTCTGCAGCTTTTTATTCTAACCCAACACTACATCAGCTGATCATCAGCTGGAGAGGAGATACATGGTTATTCACTTCTGGAACTCAAGTCATACATTTTCTTATGAAAAACTCAACATGTTTTCAGAAACATGATGCAGATGTCCACTATAACCCACAGCCTTCTTGGGCGAAGAGTTTCATTGAGAAATTTCCCAAGAACACCACAAAATGCAATTCACAAATTCATACAAGTATGAATTTGCAGGTCGACATTTTGCTGGTGTTCGTCTTCTGGAAATAGTTTCCATTAAAACACATTTGTGAGGGCTGTGGATTATACCAGGTGTCTGTGTCACTGATTTCAGAAGAGCTGTTGCTGTAGAGTTTTTCCACATGTAAATTATGAAGGTTTGAGCTCCACAAAAGAAAACCCATCCAGCCCCACTGGACTGAGGCGCTGGGTGACAGGAAGATTACCAAATCAAAATAGTGGCATAAGATAAGTTGAATTGTTTATCTTCTTGTTTTATTTTTGGACTGTGGGTTAAATGTGGTTTTGGTTTGGACTTGGTTATTAAATTAGTCTTGAATCCAATTCCAGGCAGCACCAAGTCTGTCTTAAAGGTCATATGT
The DNA here is from genome assembly GCA_900302615.1 of Holocentrus rufus. Lineage (NCBI taxonomy): Eukaryota > Metazoa > Chordata > Actinopteri > Holocentriformes > Holocentridae > Holocentrus > Holocentrus rufus. The sequence continues at coordinate 1,073 of OMLF01050281.1, forward strand.
GCTTTGTGAAACCATCTAAAAACCCAGCTGCCCCTCCTCCAGTCTGAATCCACAATGCTGCTGTCTGAACACATCTGGATTCATCTGGATTCATCTGGATTCATCTGTCTCTGTGTCTCTGCAGGTTTAACATCCCTCTGGTTGTAGAAAGAATTCAGCAGTTTGATCCAGACCCTGAAGTCAGCTGGGACACAGCACTGTTATAAACAACAAAAACACTTCTGTATTGTTTTTGAAAAGAAAGTTGTTTTAAATATTATATTTAATTTTTTTCTTTACTGGTTCAGTATTATTATGTAAATGATTGTAATAGTTTATAATGTTCCTTTCTCTGTCTACAACACTGTTATAACATGTCATTAAAGTCATAGTTTGAGTTATATAGCGTTTGCCAGTTTATATTTTATATTTCTGTCATCCATCATCCAGGTTTGACCCGTCAACTTCCTCCTTGTCATGTGCAGGAGTTTTACTGCTACTCCTTCTAAAACGTCTGTGGTCTGCAGACTTAACAGGACAGAATGGACGGCTCCTAAAGGTCTTATCAAAGCCCTGGACCACCTGCTGGTTTTGTAGTATGACAGAATTACATCCTTATAGATTTAAAGGAAGTGTAACTCAAAAATCCATCATGCCAGGAGACCAGACATTAAAACCCATTAAAAAATAAATAAAACATCAAAATGCCCTGATGAATCCCATCATGCATCACACCAGCTCTCCATACTCAGACACTTGGAAGCACATAATTAAAATATATGATCCAAGGTGGTGAGCAGTTTCTGTGCCTTCATCAGTATTTTATTGTCTGGATTATAGGCTGTGTAAAATTAACTTACTGATATAACCTTCAACAACAAGCAAGAAAAATGAGGCAAACATCTACAAGACTCTCACATCAAACTGTCATCTCCCTGCTGACAATCAGGAGCTTAAAAAAATGATGTTATAACAACCTGACTGTCCACACTCCTGTCACCACTTTCTCCTCAGTAGTGTATTGATAACTGCACTAGACAATATTATGCCAAAGTGATTTGATCAGAAGCCTATTGTTGATGGATTTGATTTTTGAAGTGTTAATATGTCATAACCAAGTTGAAGTCTCGTGCTTAAGTAACACAAGTAACAAGATTTTATTAGAGCAATAACTCAACGTGTCGACTTAAAGGTTCAGAGTGTAAAGTTTTCACAGCAGCTGGATTGTTGTAGCTCTTGTGACTGAGCATCAAGTGAACTGATTGGTTGACCTGCTGTACACCTCGTCGCTCCGTCGGGAATGTCGTTTTCTGTCTCAGGATTTGTTTGTTTTTTGACTGAGAACATCACAGTTTTTATCCTTTATATTTTGTCAGGGAACAACAGAAACCAGAGACACAGAACAAAAGCAGAGCAGCAGTGAACAAAACCGATTCCCTCTGGTATTTAGTTCTGCACCAGTTCTCAGGTGAACAGCTTCTACACACTTTCTAGACCAGAAGAGTTCACTCAGTACAGTACAGATCTCTGGCTGTGTGCAGGAGAACCATGTCTATATAAAGTAGATAGTTGTTGTTACTTTGTGCCTCGACTGGTTGTAGAGGGTGAGAAGGGTTTTGATTGATCGCTTTGATATTGTCCCTCACCCAAAGACTAAATTAGTCAGTATGACGAATGAAAAGCTGTTTTACACTTCCTGTTTCACAGTGGTGAAGCATCACTGACAGATCCCATCAGCCTCTGACACGTGTTGTATCTGCTGTGTTCTGTTGACTTTCTTCATCAGCAGTATTTGAGCGAGCGAGACAATGAATGGATGGATTTTTCAAAGTTTTTGAATCACTGCAACCACAAGAAGGTCTTCATTATACAGTCTGAACTGCACAAAACATCTGACTGACAGGCCTGTAGTTTGAGGTTATCAACAGACAGACACACAGACCAAACACGTAAACTCCTGGAGGAGATAATTAAGTTGTTCACCTCTGTTCTAGGTTACCATTTTGAACTGGGCTGGTAGACTGGTGTCCCAGTTTGACTTCACGACTTCATTGTTCACTGTTTTGGAAATTTCTAGATTTATTTTGAAAAAATGGTATTATCAGGTTTATTTTTTCAGATCTTTTCTCCATTTTTTGATTTATTGATTATTTTCCTTATTTCCTTATTTTTAAATTTGAGGCGTCCTTTGTTAAGTAAATAAATGAAACAACCTGGAAATAGAAGTGTTCTCCAGTTGGACGGATCATCACAGCCTGTGAGTCGCTTCGTTTTAAAGTTTGAGAACCACTGCTTTAAACAGTCAAAGTTACGGACTAGAACAGAGTCTGGACTGGAACGTGTTTCCATGGAAATGTACAAAGTTAAGCTTTATCTGTGACGTTTGGTATCAAAGTGTCATTATAAGAGTTCCATCCATAAACAACAGAAATTAAAATCATCCATTTCAATGTTAAGTATAAAGTCAAGCCAATATCAATATCAAACAATTGTGAAGAATACAAAAAGTGTGTAAAATGCTGTGCAACACTACATGGAGCTCACATGATCTTAGAGCAGAGAGATACGGCTAACAGAAGAGTTCTTCTGAGTCCTCAGGCTACCGCTCAGTCCTGGAGAGTCCACCTGAGGGCAGGGAGGTCCTGGAGCTGGGCCTTGAGCTCTGGTCCTGGGTCCTGGGGCCAGCCTGCTGGTTTCTGCCCAGGCTGAGGCCGTCTTCCCTGGGCTCAGCCATCTCACCGCTGGCCCGGCTGACGAACACCACCGGAGGCTGGGTGGAGGCCATCTCAAACCTCAGCTCTGTGGTGGACTTAAGGTTTCGGGAAGAGGCCTTCCTCTTAGTCCTGGGCTGGGGACATGGCAGTGGGAACGCTCTGTGTGAAGCTGTGGAGGCGTCTCCAGCTGCAGCGGAGGACAAGGAGCCGAGCCTGGCCAGAGCCACCGGGATTTCCTCCAGAGACTCGGCTGAGTCAGAGTGGTAGTCAGCGGGCGGACCGGCGGCCTGGACGGAGTTTAAGGTGGGAGCCAGAGACGCCCTCAGAGGGAACGCTGGGAAGGGAAGCCGCTGGCTCAAGGAGACAGTGGACAGACTGCTGGGCTCCACTGGAGGAGAACAGATAAAAACAGCATCACTACAGACAATTTGCACGTCTCAAGGAACAGACGTGCTTCCATTTTATTAAATGCATCGATCAACGCTGACTCATGGAGACTCCACATTTTTTTACACTTCAAGTCTATTTTTGTCCCGTTTAATGGAGCGTAATCTGAGCAGACAGCTGTTTAATCCCACTGTCCTGCTGGATGTGTGTTGAACTTGTTAAATGTCCCTACACTGGTTGATCCAGGCTCACAGACTGTCTGTGTCTGTTTGTTTCACTACAGGCAGATTCCCTTCTTATTTTCCCGCCTTATTTATAGTTTTGAACTAAAAGTATATGTATTTACTCAGAGGAGTATGTCTATATTTTCCCATTCGATGTTTATTTTTCTTCAAAACTACATTGATCATTAACTGAGTGTTTGTGTTGGTGTGTCTGGAAGTCTCGTGCAGCGGGTTGTGTGTGTTTGTGTGTGTTTGTGTGTGTTGTGCTGGTACCAGGTGGGGCAGTGCTGGGACAGTGCTCTCTGGTCACCTCCTCCGGCACTTTGTGGATGTTCTTTGTTTTTTTCTGTGAAACCAAACAGGTTTTAGAGAAGGTTGCAGGTTCCATTCCCTGTGTAGCACAATGGGCAGAGCAAGGCACTAACTCTACTAAGGCTGCGGATTCAATTCACTATGAAAATTGAAGTGAACCCACCCAGCAACCATGGGGCTAGAAAGATCTGCATGCAGCAATGTGTGTGTGTGTGTGCGCATGTGTGTGTGTAAACGTGTGTGTCCGTCTCACCTGTGAGCGTCTATGAGTGTGAGAAGCTGCTTTAAGCTCTGTAGAGACAGTGGCCAGTGGTTCCTCCTCCCCAGCATGATTGGATACACTCCTTACTCTGCCATTAGCGTGGGATCTGACACACACACACACACACACACACACACACACACAGAATGATTACAATACAGTCCTATCTGCAGTACACCTTTGAGCCACATGAGGGAGCTTGTTGATATTTTACCTCACTCTTACAGATTCTGCAGTCATACACAAAAAAATGGATGCTGGCTAATAAAAAAGAAAGGCCGAGCTGAAGACCAGACTACAGCTAACATTAGCCAAACTACCGGCTGTGAGGGAAGCCAACATGTTGACAGTTATCTGGTGGAGGAATGCCTCCAGGTGGCTGGAACAAGGTAGATTAAACTTCCTGCTGACACCATGACCTGGCCTGCAGTGTGAGGATGAAACCATCAGGTCTAGGTGCAGAAGACAACAGAAATGGTCTTACTCTGGTCCTGCACGTGCAGCCAAAGTGGTGGGGTCCTCTACATCCATCTCAGGGTTGGTATAGCCCAGCGTCCCAGAAAAGCCAACATCCTGCCATCGACAGGAAACACAGAGGACAGGCACACTGAGCTCCAAATCCAAATCTCTGTTAGCACAGCACCATATATAGCAGCAGAAACTTTTACTTCAAAGTCTATCAAAGCCAACATAGTTTATAAAGAGCCACACACTTTGACCCAGCCTGCCTTGCAGCCATACATCTCTTCAGCTCCTGACACACCAAGCTGACGCTGACCCTCGGCTCTGGTCTGGCTGTCTTGGGCCATCTGTGGAGTCTATGCAGTGTGCTCACACCTGCATAACTTGGTTGCCTCTCCTCAGTAGATTCCCTTAAGGAGCCCTTAAGATGTCCTTAGTTTTCCTTTCATCCATGCACAGAACACCTTCATTTTTAAGGGTTGAGTTAAATTACAGGATGCCGTTTCTAGTGAGTGTTAAATTAAGTTTGAGAGGTTTTCACAATTCTCCCTCACATAATTTCACTTTTACCTTTTGCCTCCACGTCTCTTCCTACTGCCTGGGCCATCTCTCTCCACAAATTTCCACACATTGGATTGTCTCTATTCTTCAGAGATAAAATGTGAGTACAGGTGTTTGTTGGACTCTTCTTTGTCTCTGATCTTGTTTCATTCATTAGTTATTTGAAATGTAATGCATTAGTTACAGTTACACTGAGGTTTGGATTGCACGCCTCAAATGTAGAGCATGTCCTGTATAATTGTGTCTATATGGGTCTCAAATTAGCAGACGACTGTAGAATGCAGGACTGAAATCCGAGGTTGACCCATTTACACTGAGCTCAAGTACCAGATACCAGTGGGATTTTTGGTCAGTGTAAAAGAGATACCAGTGTTCTAGTGTGCTGACAGTATGACAGACTGATATATCAGAGCCAACATGGCCCCTGAGAAGACATTACCTTGATGAGATTGACTGAGGGGAGTGCAGCCTTGTTCCGTGTTCCTCCTTTACTGGTGTCTCTGGTCTCCTGGCGGTGGCGCTGTCGCACAATGTACTCATAGGTACTTAGCCTGTTCCACACTGCACCCCCACCACACACACACACACACACACACACACACACACACACATACAGTCTTCTTAATAACCTACCCTCTACTTCCCCTCTTTCTACTGTATATTCCAAGTAAATCTAATTTCCAAGGTAATGGTTTCACTATAAATAAACTATCTAGAGAAAATCCCTTTTCAGCATTTCACTCAAACCGAGGCTAGAACTAGAAATAGGACTAGAACTAGATTCAGAGCTAAAACTAGAACCAGGGCAAAAAACAGAATTAGAACTAGAACCAAGACTAAAATCAGCACACAGACAGGGAGTCAGAAAGACAAAGAGATGGTCAGTCAGTCAGTCACACAGACAGGTACGATGTCTCACTGAGGTAGATGTGGAAGCAGAGCAGGTGGCAGAGGAGGACGGAGGAGAGCAGGCCCAGAGCAATGGTGATGGCAGCCAAGCCGGGAATCACTGCTGCCTCTGTGCTGACTGGAGCCACCGGCAGGAAGAGGAACCACATTGCCGTCTCATTCTTCACTGCACAAGTGAAAACACATACACATAATATTAGTATACATAGTTCCATTTGAAGTAATTCTGTGAGCTCTTTGGTAGATGATCTCATTGGTTAACTTACCTGTTAGGGTAATAACTAGGGGTGGAACAATAAATCTATGATGCAATATATCACGATACTTTCACGATAAACCAATATTGTCCTTGTATTGTATTGCCAACGATGTATCGTGATACGAATCATATCGCTGTTAAAACATATTGTTACACCCCTCGTACCAAGTATTAATATTTTTATTAAACATACTGGGATTCTGCATGTAAGCATCTATTATAATATGGTTGTGAATAATATAAAAATACCACTATGATTATTTAAATATTATTATTTAATTAAGATTTCATTATTTAATATAGAATTCGATTAAATTTGTATTTATGCACAGACATAATTAAATAAATTATATCACAATTAGTTTTACAAAACATACATATGTAGCTGTGCATATCAAAACACTGAAAAGAATGATTGATTCCTGCTGATTGGATAATTGGATTTTCCAGTTATTTTCTTCTTGTTCAGTTACACATATCGTGATAAATCAAAGCTGACTGTCCTATAAAATACTGCATAGCGAAAAACTGCCTGGTTTGAGATGCCATTGTTATCGTGGGTAAAATATTGCGATAGTATCACATCGCGAGTTACACAGCGATTACCCACCTCTAGTTTACAGCTTACCTTGGAAGTGTTTGTCAGTGCGGAGTTTTGATGGATCCAGGAAGAACTCGATGAAGACGTAAGAGGCCACAACCAGAACCAAGAATATTCCCAGCAGGGCGGAAATGACACTGTTGAGAAAGAGCCTGTAGAGCAACAGTACTGTTACTGAGGACAAATGATTATTACAAGTACTACTACACACTATTGTAAGACATGGTAATCCTACTTGTTGGTTTGTTGGCATCTTTTTTATGTGCTCATTTTTTTCCAATAGCAATATTCAATATTACTAATCAGCACTGTATTTTCCATACATTCTGGCAGTATAATTACTGTTAAATGATAAATCGCCGACTGACGACAAGAGTTGGTGGCAGTAGTTTGAGGCAGGCAGGTTCCCAGTGAAATATTGGGAAGGAAGAACTTTTATGATGCACACCCTATCAAATTAGGCAAATACTTTAGGGCCATGATATAACGGACCGCCCACTCTCCTTCACATCAGCTGTACTGTTGCCTTCAAGCACTTTTTGTAAGCTCCTTGTTTCTAACTGGCAGATGTAAATATGACTTTATCCACATAATTGAAATTCTGTGCTTCAAACCAAGGATTTGTATCGCTTAACTTAAAATGAACCAATTCTGCATTTACATTTGCATAAAGTTGAACTGTCCTCAAATTTCCTGTAGGTTGTAGTCGCTGAGCTAGTCACCAGCTGTTTCCCTGCCCTCTGTCATACCGTGTCTCTGTTTGAAAGAAATGACCAGTTGTCACTTACAGCGACAAAGTCACTGTGTGTGTGAGTGGACAGTGAGAAAGATGACAAACTGATATGATGAATGTGATTTCTCTTACTTTTCAAAAGCCTTAGACAAGAAAATAGAGAAAGAAGATAGACAGGGTACTAACTTGTAGTTCCTGCTTCCTACGCAGTTGTTGAGCCATCTACAATGATGGTCGAAGTTGGCAACACATTTGTTACAGGCACTGCAATGCTTTGACTTGGGCCCCCTACAAAAGGACAAGAGTTTTAGTTTAGTGTTCTGGAGAAAGACTGAAAAGAGAGACATCCTTATCCTTGGTGAGAAACTGCAAGAAAAATGTTTGCGAAACATGAGAGAAAGGAAGAGGAGGAGGATTAAATGCTCTCATTAGGAAATACAGCGTCGCCTCAACCTTTATCAAACTCCTTCTTCATCTTCTTCTCTTTTGTTCCAAAATGCCACTAATTGGAACCAAACCAGTGGACGTGCAGAGGTGAAAATTGTATCAAACATAAGGTAAGGTAAGGTAAGGTAAAGGTACATGTTATCCCACTGTCGGAACAAGCTGAGTACAAAACTGAGTATTCCTTATTCCTATATTTGGGTTTAAATGATTAATAGGAAAACACAGTTTTGGAATAGGTCCAGTAGTGAGTGAGAATGCTATAACTGACAACCGCGAAACACAGCTGTAATGTAATCCAATGGGGCAACTGGGTTGCACAAAAGTACGTCCACTAAAAGAGCTTGTTTTGCCACTGAAAGGCTGAAAGGTTCTGTATGTTCGGCAGTTACAGTACCATCTAAGTTCTCCTAAAACAACTCATTTGTCACAACTTATTTTTTTAATTCCAAGACGTGTATTTCAAATACACATGATACACTGTGTAAATAAAATAGCTTCAGAGATGCTGTAACATTTATTTTTTTCGCTTTGATGGAACTAGGCTGATGATTCCTGTAGACTTCAGGTCTTAATGCTAAGCTAACATGAAATGCTACCCATAAGAACTGAACCAGTGGACGTACAAAGCTGAAAATGGTATCAAACATCTTGTCTCAGTCTGGGTAAGTCGGAAAAGGGTTTTTGCCCAAAATGTTGGAGTATTCCTTTAAGAATGAAAGATCTGCTGAATGTTTAGGCAGGAGGGACAGCAGTGGCAGCTTTTAATGGTGAAGAGGTGCAGCCTAACTGAAGGAAACAGGGATCAATGGCACTGTGTGACAGGTACAGCCATGACATTACTTACACATCCACTTGGCAGAGGTAGCAGTGGCAGTTCTCAATGACATGGGCGTGTTTGGTGCGGTCGAACACAGGGACCGGACCCTTGGTACTCTTGGCTCGCACGCTGTAGTCAGCTGGGTCAATGGACACCGCCATCACATGGACAAACAGGTGGCAGACGAACATGATGCCTGTACACTGGGAGACAGCTCAGGACTTGTAACAGCTATGGTTGGAAACTGATGACAATCTTTTAAAAAGGTACTACTTGTTGCATGTTAACATCCATATATCATTAGCACATTCATTTTCAGATATTATAACTACAGTTGACAGAAGACTGTCAGCTTCAATGAACCTCTGCACTGTGTTTTATATTCTATATCTCTCCACCAGGAAGAGGGCTCTTTTATTCTCAGGGTTTCCACTCTGTCACACGGTCAACAACTAGTTACTGATTTTCTTAACTGAGGCTTACAAAATTCCATGACTTAACCCAAGAATTTGACATTCCCTGACTTTCCCTGCCTGGAATACCATTTTTCAAAATTCCATGACCTGTGGCAACCCTGTATTCTACAGGAAATGGAGCTAAAGCTTTCAGAGTGTCTGGCAACAGCAGATGGTGATCACTTACAACATATTTATCAAGGGACTGGGGTAAGTAACATGGACTTGTAGAAACACGAGCACTAACATTACCACTAGTGTGAGATTGAGACTATCAATCGCCTCGAGCATGCTCTTATTTATACATGATAATTAAACCAAAGTAGCAATATTAAATACATGTTCAGATAGTTGTGTAAAATAACACAAGTAGCACGTATAAATTGCAGAAGAACTGACTTTAAACCAAACCACTATCCATCTATCTGGCACCAGCCTGTAAATCACTCTTGCTAGATTAATGAATAATGAAGTTGAAAACAAATGGCCATCTGAATATCAGGCAAACTGTCCATTACTATTTATTATTTCCCATGTAGTGATACTTGACAGATCTATTTTGCTGTGCACTTTGTAATGTGTCCTTCAGCTTCAATAATGAGACCACCAAAACACAATCCTTTACATTTATTGTATTAAAGGGATTGTGACCAAGCAGCGATCGGGTTTGACTATCCACTACTATCATGGTGCAGTTGATTTGGGTGGATGTGGTGACCGTCAAACAAGGATACAATGTAGCCTGCTGGGATCCAGTGGGTGGGAAGCAGGGGCACAAACACCCCGAAGCCGGTGACGGCAAAGTAGAGATAGAGCAGCCAGGCCAGGAGCTGAAAGGGATGTGGTGGCCAGCTCCAGCCGTTGGTTCGAGAGCAGAGAGGGAGGTCAGCTCTGCGCAGTACACCCTCACTCACTGGGGCTGTACGGTTGGGGTTCCTACTGCACACATCCATACGGGAGGATCACCTTCTGCACACAACGACAGTGACAGATTGCTCATTGTTTCACAATAAAAGATCAGGTTTTTCAGTCATGTAGCACTATCATCATAAACGTTAGGGCAAGAGAGTGAAGTTGCACAAGGGTTTCTTTGTTGTAATTATAGTGTTTAGAGGGGAGATATTAAATAGGTTTCAGGTAAGTGTTTGTTTACATTTGTTTAATATCATTGAGGTCTAACTATTGAAGAATCAGCTAACAAGGTTCAATGAAAACACGCGGCATCATGTTTCTGTCTTTAAACGTTGATCAGCATCATAAAACTGGGCTCTGACACCTGATAAAAGCAGAGGAATGGTATATCACCTTTTCAGCACAGGTTGGAAGGACTGGTTTGCAGTATCTCATCCCAGAGTCCGTGCCACACTGTCGGTATGTGTGTTTCTGCCGTCTCCGGTAATGATCGGTTGGCTCAACAAACAGGCTCCACACAGTGGCCTCCAGTCTGTATGAGCCTTACTGTTAACTTCACATCCATCCCGAGAAAAGAGACAAAATGAGTCTGATATATCATAGCTAATTGTGGCTAATCGCTACCGGCTAAATTACCAAGCAGCAGACGCATTCAGCGCTGTGTCTGCGCAAGGTTATACGGCTAAAGTTAGCTAGCTAAATAAACGGTGATTCCCCAACAATTTATCTCAATGACTTGTTTAGTATGTTAACCTGATATCGACTGGTCCGCGATCATTTCTAAACTGGCTAACGTTAGTTTTGTTAGCCATACATGACTGATATTATGCTAACGCTAGCAGACAGACGGCGACATCCAGGCGGTTTAGTAAGCGCCATGTACTCAAAAGCTAGTCCTCAATTTTTAACATGGAAGTAAACGTTATAAATTATTTATCCCCTTTGGTATTTCTGCTTGCCACAAGCTAACTAACGTTAAGCGCTTAGCCTGTCTGTCTGAAAATACCACTATCGTTTCTCAGCTCGCACGCTGTTTCCTTGGTAACGCTCCAGGTCCAATCCTATTCGTCACGAGACCGGGGGCCGCCCATCCAGTGCAGTGATTGAGCGGAAATGATCCGGAAGCTCTGCCAGCAGCGGTCTGCAGAAAACACAAACCGATCTGAGAGCAGCCCTGACCGCAACTATTTAAATTTGACATTAGTATTAACGCGCACTTGCCAGTAGGTGGCAGCGTTTACACGAATATCCACACAATTAAAGGACATCTCACAGAGAGAGACACTTAAAGTAGAGATGCGCCATACCGCTATTTGTCCTTTCCATCCGATACCAAGTAAAACCAAGGCGTATCCCGATACCGATACTTTTAGATGTCTGCTTGTGTATATGAAAATGATGACTTATACGATGAACACTTGTAAATGTGATTACAAAAATATATTTTATATCTTTAAATACGCTGCCAAAGATCAGACTTCGTTTTCTCTTCAATCACAGCAATCACATATCACAGGTCAAATCTGGGCAAATCAAACACCCTCATGTGATAAATAATACATAAATAATATAAAAATAATCTCTTCAAAAAATAATAAAATAAGAACGGCTGCTACATCACCACAAGATACAGGTCAACTGAAAATCTGGGCAAATCAACTACCCTTAAGTGAAAAAAAATATGAAAATAAGAACAGTTGCTCTGACTTCTATTAACTTTTTTCCGACTTTCGACATGTCACATTTTGCTTCATTGGAGTTTACTAGGGTGAAATAACTCTCTTCTTTTTGCCATTACAGCAGAGCTGCATTCGCCTCATACCCACATTCTGTGTGCCTCCTCTGTGACTGACGTCTTTCTGCAGGTGTGCTCATGTGATGTAGGCCTATTATGTATATTATTATGTGTATGTATAGTGCATATATTGTGCGCGGGACGAGAGCGCGGAAACCGGAAGGAAAAGTTGTTCCTATAACCTACACAAGTATTGACTACAAATGTAACTTTTCACTTTCTTAGAATCAAATGAGAATTCGGTATCGATATGGATCGATACCTTGAAGCACTTCAGTCAGTCTGTGGAGCTCAGGGCGATGCGTTTCTGTAATAATGTGGAAATTGAGAGCTATATATATGTATGTCCACTAGGGGGCGATGAATAGAATTGTTACCTGTTGGAAAGGTTACAGACGTGAAGACAGAAAAAAGTGTGTGACAGATGATGTGAGGAGAGTGAAGTCTTAAAAGGTCTTAAATCCTGTTTTACAAAGTATACTGTGTTTGTGAGTTACAAAATAAACTCTCCCCCATGTTCTGTAAGAAGTCTCCCGTGAGTTGCCACAGTTTCCATCAGGATTGGCAGCATTCCCGCAGCAGTTTCCTCTCCTAACCATCAGACCTGATGAACAGCCTGTGATCTGTGGATAAAGCATGTGCCTGCTCTTACTGCTCAAATGTGAAGGAAAAAACAGAACAAAAGTGTCTTGCAAACAGAGTTTCTTGACTATCATAGCTGCTGTGTGTGGTACTGAAAAAAAGATGCTGAATTTCAGACATGTGTCATCCAGCCTCTGTCAGGTATTAAGGACAGTGCATTCAAATGAACTCAGCTGCGACTGTGCTTTAAAAAAAAAGTGCTGCACAAATAAAGTTACTATTAAATTTCCGAACAGCATGAATTGTGGGTGCTGTGAATTCAGCAAGGTGCCAGAAATGTTATGCAAGGATGTTGCATGAAGTGGAGGAGTTTGAGACAAAGTTTGGCTGAATGAAAGTTATAAATGCAGCGGGCAGTTACGGGATAGGCCTACAAAATCCACATTACATGCAACTGAAACGCTCCATACTCAATCTGACATACTTGGTATGAAGTGTAGCCAAAATATCTTAGTGCCCCCTGGTGGCTGGCTGTAGTATAGGACATAAAGTCTTCCCCTCCACATGTAGTCAGAGGGAACAAACTAAAAAAAAAAAAAAACATTTTAAATACACGCTAAATGATTTTTTTCTTTCTTTTTTTCGCAAAGATGGTTTCTGTCGTTGTAGTTAGTTCTTGTGCTGATGTTACTCATAGATGAAAATAGCTTGCAATTGTATTCTTAACAGAGTTTGGTGTGTGTTTCCAGTTTTGTCCTGCAATGAATGTAAACCATATCTAGTCAACACAGCTTACTTGTAGAGCACAGGAACAGCTGCTAAAGACGCTCATTTTTGACCCACTAACTCTCTAAAATTTACAGATTAATACTGTAAATTTTCAGACATTTATCTTTAGTGTTATACCTTTGTATAATGAATACTTTAAAATTACAGATATTAACCTGAATGGTATCTGATTTTAATGTTTTTTAATGTGTATAGTGGAAATTTTTCAACTAAAATATGCTGTATTTTAATTCATTTTAACTGTAACTGTAAAAGTGCTTTTACTGTTTTTTTTTGTTGTTGTTTGTTTTTTTGTTTACAGTTTTTACATATTTCAGATGAATGAATACAGCAATATGGTACGGGTTTCTAACATCCCACAAGATGCTCTGTCTAATGAGACATAGTGGTCAATAAATGGTTTTATTGAAATAAACTAATTCAAAAATTTTATAAAGTGAATTTTGAACTTGTGATGTAAAATGACTTTCAGGTGTAGCTTAGTTCAACAACATTGTGTATTTGGCTGTACATGCTCTCAATTCTGTCTTTATGTTTCATTTGTTAATGTTGAGAAATCAAACTTCCACAATGTTTTTCTGGACTTTAATTTAGATTAAATCCTATGATAAAGAATACATACACTTAAAAACACTCCAAACACTAAAAACAGTTCCCATTCAAGTATCACATACAGTACACTGTCTTCCCACGGCCTGTTCGTGGGCGTTTCCTGTGTTTTGCTCATCTTCGTCTCTGCCGCCGCGCTCTCGCTCAAACCAAAGGCAGAGGGAAAGAAGAGCAGGCGGCCAGTCCACACATGTTCTTCCCTCGTTCAATCAGAAAATATCTGAAGGAATAAGAAAAAAACTAAACCATGTGTCCAAAATCCTTGAGGAATAACAAGTTGTCACACTGAAATCCATGCCCACCTTTCAAAGACACACACACACACCATAAAACTAGACTTCTATATTTACCCATCCATTCCCCAGGCTGTGCCCCATGAGTTCTTGACAATCCAGTATGGCATGCTGTTCTCTGAGACGCCGTAACCCACAGCAAGGACAGCATGATTCACCGTGTCTGTGGTGTTTTTACACCGGGTGCTAAACACAAAACACAGAGGATTTAGATCAATGTAGACTACATCTCTTTTCTAGGGAGAGTGGGCTTTCCATCCTCCCTCAGTATCTTATTAAGTGAGTACCTGCTTATTCAGAGAGCTGATTTTCTCTCTCTCTCTCTAGATATTTTTGTTGTTAATGACAGACCCATGACAATATACAGATTAAAAAAAATTCTTAACCAAGAATGTGGTACATTCTTTGAGCTTTCATGTGGACACAAGCTGATTAAATCTGTCAAGTCCCACCAACAGCCACTGATCAAGATTTTGGTCCTTACAGATTTGGCAGCCATGTTAGTTCCATAATCTGGATGCCCAACTCTCCTCTCCACTGGAAGAATTTTATGCACAGCACAAAGACACCTGCAGTGCAATCTGACCGAACTTGATCGACTCCTCTGATCACATGTAGTTCAACAGTAATAAAGTCAGTGTTTGGCTTCTTCCTCTCACCTGGTATAAACACCTTCCTTGTAGTGCATGAAATCAGCCGTGACCTGGTAGCCAAAACTCACAGGGTTAAGCCTGGCCACAGCATCCACCATGCCCAGTTCATCATACTATTGTCAGACAAACACAGAGAAATTTCCATTAGTAGATGAGTAAGAAAATCCTGTGAGGAAGTAAAGTGACAGCAGTACTAAGATGTTAACAATATACTAAACTAGGCGTCGGTGCAACTGGAGCGATTCATGATACTGGCATTTTAGTGTAGTTTCACTTTATGAAAAGAAGTTAAATTTAATTTCCCAGACTAAGTAATTTTAAACTAAGCTTCTTCTTCTGCATAATTTGGAATTAAAACAAATACAGAGACTGTCTTAGTTATGGAATTGTGAAACTAAACTCTGACCTTTGTTCTTGTAAGAAACTATATCTACAACTTTTTTTTTTAACACATTTGAGCTCTAACATGAACATTTCACTCACACTTGTTATGTTGATAACATCTTTGACAAAAGCAGCTGCCAGCTTTGGTTTAAAACGGCAAGTGTCATCCTAAGATGGGAAAGACAAAAGTAATTATTAAGAAGTAGAAAAAAAAAAAAGAAATTAGAAAAATATAAGATATTATGGCAGAAAAATCCTACATGGCCTTTGTAGGGATAGTCATCTTCTGTCATAAGCCCATTGTTGTATTTGATGTACTCAAATGCCTGGCTGGGGAGCCCACTGAAACAAACCAGTTAGCCATGTTATCTTCACTGGGCAGTGATGAAACTGTACCACCACTTGTATAATGATGCTCATCTATGTAAAACTGTAAGAATGTGACGAACCCCATGCATCCGTGGTTGTTGAAATCTTGGGCGCAGTCGATCAGCTGCTGTTCAGACTGAGACAGAAGGAAAGAAAATATACATTTGTTTAACAGTCAGGTATTTCTTTTACATCTAATCCAAGTAAACTACCCAGTGTGTAATCTGGACCTCCTGGGCTCTCTTCCACCTCTCAGCACAGAGCTCTGTGACCTGAACGGCCACCTGTCTGATCTAGATTGTGGATTTACAGCGAAATAATACATGAGCACATCTCACCAGAAGTAACAGCTTCCCGGTAGCGATAGCAGTGACTGATTCCAAGCAGCCAGTGGTGGAGAAAGTCCAGCAGCTTCCACAGTGACCCTGAGGAAACCAACACAACACAACTAAAACATGCAGGGTAACAAAGTGATGCTGGATGCTGTTTCATTTTCTCATTTTGTCATTTTGCTTGTTAGTCAAACAGTCACAGTCTGTCTCACAACAGTCAAACAGGATACCTGGCTCTTGACAGGAGACACAAAGTTGCCCTTTTCTCTCCAGTCCACAAACTCGGGGTACGGACCATTACTGCTGAAATGACTGCCTTTAGTGGCTGAGCAGTTCTATAGAGGAGCAGAGTCATAGAATTAGAACAGATATCATTTCTAGCAAAATAAATAAATAAATAAATAAATAAATAAATAAATAGATTTATCACTGTTTCTCTCTGGAACCTGGCTTGATGTGTGCTCAATATCAACTTAAATAATTTTGAATAAGAGTGCAAGATAAATGCCTAAAATGTGCCATACCTGAGGTTCTGTCAAAAGGAAAGTCTTCCTGAATTCCTCAAATGTCATGTCTGAGAACTGATTCAGCCCCACTGGAAGAAAATATACAATCAACTACATGAGAACGTATTGATCTATATACTGGTACACAGGAGACTGGCCTATTAGGACAACCCATCAATGTTAAATTATTAATACTGCATGTACTGTACTTGTGAAGGAGTAATTCCCAGCATTATGATGATCGATTCTCCTCTTATTCTCAGTGAATATCTGAAGCCGGTGGTAATACTCCTCAATGTCATAAACTTTGTTGTGCTGCATCAGGAAATCAGGAAAAAATAATGTTACAACAGATAAACTTGAAAACTGAGGATTAATATATGGAGTCTTAAAAAGTGTTCTAACCATGAAAATACAATTGTCTGTATTAATAATTTACATTTTCAGTCAACATTATTTACCTGTGACATCCATTCTTTAAACTGGTACTCCTCTGACAGAAAGAAGGGAGCCACATCAGTTCATTAGTTATGCATGCTGCGTTCACTGTTCAATATTTTGAGTTCAATAAAGGTTTCATTTTATAAATTAAAGAAAAAAGTTCAACTATTTGTACTGGAAACAAACGCCTTTAGGAGTTCGCACATTTTTCGGTGTCCTTGAAGTGTTTTCAGTGAGACATCCGAAGAGAAAAGCGACGGAAGTTTATCAAAGACAACAAAATCACTCCTCTAATAGAACAAGTTTTATCCACTTACCTTCGAGGAGAACTAACGGTGTTAAACGAACTGAGCCGAGAGCAGAGAGAAGTAAACAAACAGCTGCACTGAGCCTGAGCGCCATACTTCCGCGTGAGCCTGGGCGTTTGGGATGCGTCACGTGACTCTCTCTGTTTTCATAATCCTATTCATGCTTTTCTCTTTCGCCACATTGTCGCAAAGTCCTGAGATGTTCCTCCGACAAACCTGCGGTCAGTCAAGTCTTCATTCATTCATTCATGTAAAGACATCACTCTGCTCACACATTCATCTGTTACCCTTGAAGACACTTTTCCCCCTGAGAAAGAATAGATTTATTAACAAGAGGTAATCAGGAAAGAATACAGTTTTATACAAAACTGGAAATACTACTCAAGCTGTTGAAATAGACTGAAAGATAATTCTCATACCACTGGGTATTGCTCACTGCAAACATTTGATGTGTCTGTTTATAGGGTATAGATTCATGTGCATGGGTGGGAGTTAAATACAGAACACATACTGTTCTAGATATAGAATTTGATTTGAACACGTGAAAGTGGTACATGCCTGCCACTTAAGCCTTAGGTGTTTTTCTATACAAAGCTTGTAAAAAATACATATAAATATTCCAAGAATAAGCACAATATAACTACTGTATAGTCCTGCTAAAACATTGGAATAGACAGGATACAGTATGTGTTACACTTACAAGTTGTTTTCAAGATTTGTGTTATATTATCATACACAGAAAAGGTATTACAGAGTTGAACAATTATAAGGATAACACATTTCAAGGGATATCTTTTTAACACATTACACGTTAGGAAATGCATCAGACTGCCTGTACACAATACTGTACACAGCAAATATTTCTGTTTCATTGGCAAATTGTAGAACAAAATAGTTTACATATTTTTGTGATATATATATATACTAATCGATTTCATGATTAAGGCAAAAAACCATAATGCACTGGCCGAGGAGGATTAACCATGAAAACAATGCTCTCACTGTCTGAGTGTAGAAGCTGGGAATTTAACTTCCTGAAGTGGCTCAATATTGGTTACATCTGCTACATACGTTGCCCGGTGCTTATATGTACATCATGTTGCCCACCAGGGGAAGAAGGAGACAGAAGCGAAGCGTTAAAACCCAGTACTCCCAACTGAAAAGGTAACTGTCCCAACTCAATCAGAAATCAACAGGTGGCCTTGTCAGCTTGACTCCAACTCTTCTTGTCTTGTCGAGTTTCAGTGACGTCTACTTCTCCGTCTCTGATTGGCTACATAAAATATGAGACACATGATGAACTTCTCCCATCATAGCAGTCCCACTTTTCACTGCACAGGCTGCACCAAATGGCAAACAGGCACTGCTCGCTCTTCTTCGAAAGGAATAATTTGGAATTTTTAAAATTTTGTCTGATTTTCATTGCTCAGTATATTTAATGAACAATCTGGCATCCACTCCAAAACAGTGTTGAAAAGCAAATGCAGAGAAATCTCTTCATTCTGTTCTGTATTTGCTTTTCATGCAGCAGAGTTGCACTTACAGACAGGAGTATAGTTGCAGTATTGCCTGCAGTACTAATGAAGAATATTTATATTGGGACTCATATTGTTTGTATAAAAGCTTGCACAGTCATGTGCAGCTCTCCCTCCACTCGAACATGTTTGTAGAAAAGTGGGACTTGATCATCATGTGCCAAACCTCATTATGTGACCATCATCTCTCATGAATGAGAGTCCAGCTGTATTACACTTTCCCGTTACACATGACTAAATATCTTGTCTATATACTCTTTACTCTGTTTCCTCTGTTGTTGAAAATAATTTCATCATGACAATAAATAACATATAAATACTCTGTAACTCTATAAATAAAACCTCTCTGGGCTTCTACTCAATCTCTAATAACGAGTATACACAACGAGTCCATTGGGGAGCACATACTGGAAGGGCACGGCCTAATGTGTCTAATACAAATAGTTTATGTACACTCTGATATATAGTTCCTGTACACTCCACATGATCGATAGAGAAAGAGAGCGAGATCCTCTTCATGATGAAGTTTTGGGCTCGATCCTCAGAGACGCTTCATACAGGCTCTCCTCATCCAGCACTGAGCTGCTGTCCAGTAAATACTGTGTGGCCTGATCAGACAGGAGCACAGTCACAAGTTAGTTCATTCTGTCATTGTCACAGCTCTAAATTCAACAGGTCTCTGGAAGGAGGGTGTGAACAGTTAAATACCCAAAGTCAGTTTGCATATTTTGTCTGTTCTCTTGGTTAGTTCTGTGTTTTCTCTTCTCAGAAAATCACCTTTGCACCTTGGAATGAAAACTTTCTGCTTCTGAAAATGTTGTCTGATTGACCCAAAGGTAAGTCTCACAGCCTGTGTGAGCCATGTTTTGGTGTCCTCATGTGACTGAGCTGATCTTTTCATGTGCCTGTGTCCCAGTGTGACACACTACATCTCATCTGCTTCCCATAATGACCAGCCTCTGCTACTGGTCATTCACTGTTTTCTGGGACACAGAAATTATACACACAGTTACTGGATGTTGTTAAGATATTTCAGTTTGTTCGACAGATTTTAAGAAAATAAAAACTGCATAATTTGGATTAAATTGTTCCTCATAAACAAAATGAAAACTCTACCCTTCACCCTGTGGTTTGTACTTCTTCTCTCTCTGTACTTCTGTACCTCCTGCAAAACTGTTCATGCTGGGCTGAACTGACTAGAAATACAAATTAGAAAAGCAGTTACAGATGAACTGGTTCCACTTAGCTGATTTCACCCAATAAAAATAGTGATGATACTTTTACTGAACACCACAGACTTACATCACTGAACTAACTTGACAAAGATGTTTGAAATACCGACAGTAGATCTAATATTCTGCTATGTGTGAGGGGGGGGGGGATGAACAAAAGAAAAGAAAAAGTTGAATCTTTCGGGTTTTCAGGTAAATATACCAAAACCCTCTTTCTTGGCTGGTGTCGCCCCGATATCCAGTGCCAGTATCTGTGTGTCATTACTGGAAACAATACAGAAATTGCAGGAACCAAAATCTATAGATTCCCTGAATAATAACTATTAGAGGTGTAACAATTCATTTTTTGCACAGATCAGTTTGCACTTCAGTTTTTAGGCCACAGTCTATTTGTAGTGTCTTACAACTGAACTCAGAATTCAAGTTCTTTCTTTTTAATTTAAACTTTTAATTCAGCATCAACATGTTGGATGAGACTTTTGCAGCTTTCTGTAAAGGCTGTGCAACACAGCAACAGGAAGCCTTTGTGTGTGACTCAGGAAACTTCACATCAATAATAATGTTGAATCCTTTGTATTACAAATCTGGTCACTGTAATTTCACACTGTGCTCAAAAATACTTTATATATATTATATTATACTTTTTATAATAATAATAATAATAATAATAATAACAGTACAGACTAAAATGATCTCACCTTTGGCTGATAGTCGATCTTGTAAGCCGTTTGCTGAAACTGGCGAATCTCCCTGATTATGTGAGATATCTGTCCACAAATGAAATGAAAACTTTATAAAACACAAATTTGTTTACAGTAACTTCAGTGAACTTCACAGTAAGCAAATTTGAAATCTCATACAAGTACAAGTATTTTGTACACAAAAAAGAACAAACTATGTGTGTGTGTGTGTGTGTGTGTGTCTCTTTACCATTCTCATTTTGGAGAAGTTGACCAGGTTGTCCTCGGTGTAGTTGGGTGTCCCCTCCTCTATGAAGGCCAGGTCAGTCAGGTACATCCCCAGGTACGGGACGCATGGAGGGTCACAGCTGAGAGACAGTGTACAGGTTAGAGAAACACAAAATACACACACACACAAACACACACACACACACACACCTCCCACCAACATCCATGTGTGACTAAAAACAGAAAAGTGAAAGTTTGAATTCACAGTCATGAATACTCACTTCTTCAAAGCCTCTCTCAGGTTTTTGAATCTTCCCTCGGACGACACCAGCTTCTGTAACTTGTCAATCACTGTCTTGGTCTGACAAATCCATCAAAACAAAACCATTACTGCCAGCAGCCAGTTTGTTCAAACTGAACAAGAACTGGTAAGATTGAAAAAAAAAAAAAACAGTTTAGCCAACAGACCCCAAAACAATAGTGATCTTGTGTCAGAAACACACGTGTTATCACTGCCCTTCTAATCTAATCCCTGTGACAGTAGTGAACTGTGTGAACATGTTATTTCAGTTTCAGAGAGCGTGCTGACTCGTCTACCTGCTTGGACACTTTGAGCCAGGTCTTCTTGAGGCGGAAGACGGAGCTGCGGTTGAGGGAGGACGTGATCTCCAGCACGGCGTTGTAGTTGTGGAGACAGCGGCAGATGTCGGCCACCGCCACCCACTTCTCGATCACCGCCACCCGCGTGTTCACGTCGTCCCACCGCAGGATCTCCGTGGCAATCAGGTTACTGATCTAACAGAGGTGGGACGAAAAGGAAAATAATAATGAGAAAAAAACACTCTTATCCCTCTGTCTATCTACAGGATACATTTATTTTCTTTATTCTTTATTCTTTATTCTATTCTTCATTCTATCCCAGAGTCCACACGTACGTCGTTAAAATGTTTGGTTGTTTTCATGATGTAGGGAGTTCTCTCATTCTTGTCGTTCTTCATCCAGCCTTGACCGAAGAACTCTCTGCAGAAAGAGTCAAAATGTGACTCAAACACTCCAAAATGAAAAACACACCAACATGCGTGTGTGTATATGTGTGGATTGTGTGTGTGTGTGTGTGTGTGTGTGTGTGTGTGTGTGTGTGTGTGTGTGTATACTCACTCGTATGGGATGACCTTAAAGACGAGGTGGTCCAGCAGTGTGAGCTGCTCAGCTATCTCCAGGGCAGAGTGGTTCTCAAATGGTTCAGTCTTACAGTCCTCCATGGCCTGACATATGAACACACACACACACACACACACACACACACACACACCAAGTGAAAAGCATTATTACAATGTAATAACATGACATTTGTACAGTTGAGTCTGACATGTGAACAGGTTTCTGGAGTCCTGGTCTCACCATCTGTGTGACCTCGTCCAGGTTGACCTGGTTGTCTCCAGGATCCTCCTGAGTCAGAGTCCTGCACACACAAACACAAGGACACATAAGTTTGACATGTTTGTCCAGAACTTCCTGGACCTAAATCCTGGGTTCCCACACACACTTAGACATCACATCCAAGAACTTCTGAACATCTGTCAAAGTCTTGTTTGGTGAAGTTCAAAGTTCAATGTTAATACTTATAAGATTACAGTAACTTATAAGGATAAGACATAAAACTGGTTCTAATCAGACATGGTTCTGTTGTGACAGAAAATCAAGTGATTTCATGGCCATCCATTCCCTTTGAAAAACTTTTAACAGCTTGTTTTATTTTTTTCCAAGGATTTTAAAGGCCTATAAGAACCTTGTGGACTTAGATGGATCCAATCTGACCTGAATGAAACCGACTTGGTAAACCGACTTGATAAACTGACTTGGTAAACCGACCTGATGATGTTGGCAGCTGCCTTCCTCTCCTGTGTCAGGAGTTCGGGGTCGTGCATCACTTCCTCCAGGAAGCTGATGACCCTCATCTTCAGCTCGGTGTTCATCTCAAAGTCCTAATGAAGCCCAACACAGAACAGAGTCACTGCAGGGTGATTCAATGTGTTTAGAGAGAGACAGAGGGAAAAAACTTCATTATAATGTGAAGGTAAACGTACCTGCGAGTGTTTGGAGACCCAGTGCCGCAGCACGTTGAGGACTCGGTTGGTGGCGGCCCTCCTGATGATGAACTCTTTGTCTCCGTTCCTCTGGTCTGTAGGAAAACCTGCTGGGACCGACGGCCAGTGAGTTATTTTTAAAATGTGATCACTGTAGGATACTGATGGTCTACAGGAACAGAACCGGATTACTTTTAGATGTAACCCGGTTCTTTCTGTGCTATAAAGATATCGGACAGGCAGATTATTAGAATATATTTATTTAAATTTAAAGAAATGATTTCAGTAGTGATCACATCCACTTCCTGTCAGACAGCAGTGAAGATTCACCGTCCCTCTTCAGTCCCTTTAAACATGCCTGAGTAATATAACAAGTAATCACCTATTTTTCTAAACGTATCTGTCATCTGATGGTGGATACTGTGCTCCATTACTTTGAATTAAAACAGAAGTAAAGCAGATGAACAGCAGGATGACACACATGCAGCTCAGGTGAACGTGGCTGACCTGTGCTTGCGAGGGACATGCGGCGGTACTTCTCCTTGGTGGGCGTGCCTTCGTTAGCACCGGCGGTGGCGATGGCGAAGGCCGAGGCGGCAGAAAGGGCACTGCGGTTATTGTCCAGCTCCCGGCAGGATGACACCACCATGCCGTTGTTGAAGGAAAACAGGGAAAACTCTGAGGGGAGGGAAAGAAAGCAGAGGAGTGAAGAGTGTGTTAGAGTGTGTTAGTGTGTGTTAGTGTGTGTTAGAGTGTTAGTGTGTGTTAGAGTGTGTTAGTGTGTGTTAGTGTGTGTTAGAGTGTGTTAGTGTGTGTTAGAGTGTGTTAGAGTGTGTTGGTGTGTGTTAGAGTGTGTTAGTGTGTGTTAGTGTGTGTTAGAGTGTGTTAGTGTGTGTTAGTGTGTGTTAGTGTGTGTTAGAGTGTGTTAGTGTGTGTTAGAGTGTGTTAGAGTGTGTTAGAGTGTGTTAGAGTGTGTTGGTGTGTGTTAGAGTGTGTTAGTGTGTGTTAGTGTG
>OMLF01050282.1:0-14342 GCA_900302615.1 Holocentrus rufus
CCACAGAAGTGATTCTGATATCGCAGCTGGTGCTAACGTGTAGCAACAAGCCAGCAGCAAACTTGCTTTGCTAGCGTTAGCTATGTGATGATAGCAAGCTACTAACTTTACCTACATGTTTGGTAGCTAAGCTTGCAATGCCTCGGTGTGTAGAAAACACAAAATGCAATACTCTCTAGGTCATGCTGATATAAACTAGATCTGAACATGTTAGTACATAGCACATAAAAGTTGACTTAGCTAGCAAACAAACAGCTTACCGGTCAAGAATAAAAGTAACAGCAACGCTGGCGTGGCTCCTCAGCTCTTTTCCTCCTTCAGCTCACACGACCGAAGGCTTCACAGATAAACACTCTTCTTGCTCCCGCTTTCGTCGCGGAGCTGTTGGGGGGATTCCGGGGCTTCCTTGTGGGATTTTAGGTGGTTCCCCGGTGTTTAAAACATTGCTCAGTCCTATACACAGCCATTCCCTCACTGACAAGCTACGAACTGGCAACATGCTATAGAGAGAGTTGTGGTTGCAAAGCTGCAACGCTACTGGCTCTGCGGCGCTGTACCTGCTGCTGGTATAAATAAACAAAGGACTCATTTCGGACCCGTCAAAATTATTAAAATGATAAAAATCGTAGTCAATATAATTTTTGCGGCAAAGTTGATACTTTTATTCTACACCCCTCGGGACGCCCCATTGAAGTATTATTTTTTTTTTAAAAATTCCTCATTTCCATAAAAATCTTGTATCTATCACCTTTAAAATGAAAATCTTTGCACATTCTTTCACTGATTTTGTTTTATCAGCATATTTTAACCCAATAATTGTGAATAAAAAAGTGTCTGTTGTGTCTGTGGTCGTTAGAGCAACTTTGAAGCAACGTTGATTGTGCAAACTTTCTTTTCCCTGGCCATTACAAGGACATATCGAATTTTGGGAACACAAGAGAGAAGGATACACAGGAGCAAAATAAAAAAGTCATCTTGGCTTGGTTGGCACTCTCATTAAGAAGATATGAAGATGAAAGCAAATGGAATGCCATCAATTCAACAAAGCTTGAAGGCCATCACAGACAAGTACAAGCAACCTAGACATGATTACGATTTGTCATCCAATAAAATGGCCATTGTGATCGTTTCAATGGCATATTTTCCCAATATCTTCAGTGGAATGGGAAATACTGTGAGGAATGTCTTGGTAGTTTCTCACTCAATAATGCAACTTGAAGAGAATATCATTTGTACCTGGTTCAAATGGCATTCTTCAACACAACTTTGAAAGATAAGTCATTTTCAGAGTTAAGCAATAGGTGCATCACATAACATTCACACTTCATATAAGTTCAAGTCATCTTGTTTATGACATAAAAAGCTCATAGCAAATGCGTATGTGGCACTGTTGATTGATTACAGATTGTCATATCAACTGTTCAAAAATCTGTTTTAGTTCATCACTTCAGCTGTGTTTTCAGCAGAAGCCCTCCCAGTTTGTGCAGATCAAGTTTCCTTTATCTCTTGGTGAGCTGCCCCTGGGTGTGGTGTCGAGCGCTGGACTGGGATGAAATTTATTGGGCCGGCCAAAAAATGCCCAGAGCGGGTAGCCACTTCAAAGGCAACCTGATAGGCTCATTCATCATCCTCTTCCACCAAATTCCTCAACTTTGGTCCATTCTAAACGTAGGAGCAATTTGGTCTAAAAGCATATCAAAATTTACCTAGTCACTGTGTTACACAGTGACTCTATTCACTTTTAATATTTTATCTGTGCAGTTTTGATAATTTGACAAGCTACTTAGCTACTTAGTTTATATCAACCTAGGGCAGCACAGGTCTTGTTCAAATAGTTGCTAGTAAAAGTTCATGGCACTGGCCTACAAGTATGCTGTTTGTATGAGCTCAAGCACATACTGTACATACTCAACTGCCTTATGTCATCATTTATTTTCCACAAGAAGTTATTGGCAGATATTGTGAACCATGTCAGAAGGATTGACTTTGTGTAACACTGACTCATTCCGTGTCTCTCTAGGCCACAGACAATGTGTTGGGATTGCTTTTAGGAGCGTCGTCTTGAACATGTAGAGGGAAGCATTGACATGTACAGAGAACTGGAGAGGCCATGTAAAACATGTAAACATTATTTTGTGTGCCATGTGGTAAATCGTGCCTATAAAATACTAAATTTAAGTCAACTGAAGACAGAGAGTGTTTATATATGATGAATGTATATAAAATGTTTAATGTGATGAAAGCTAAAAAAAAAAGATCTACAGTGATTTAAAACAACAGGCAAATGCAAGAAATGAACAAATAGTAAATCCTTTAAAAAGTTTCACGTTTCAACGTCAAAGGTGCACTATGCCAAATTGCTAAGGGTTAACTGAAGGGAGGACACTTTAGACTTAAAGGAATATTCCAAGGTTTTTGGAAAAATAGCCTTTTCCTGATTTACCCAGACTGAGACAAGATGTTCGATACCGTTTTCACCTCTGTACGTCCATGGGTCCGGTTCGTATGGGTAGCATTTAATGTTAGCTTAGCATAAAGACTTGAAGTCTACATCAGAGCTACAGCTCCATCAGAGTGAAAGAAAAATTTTTTACAGCAACTCCGAAGCTGTCTTATATACATAACTACACAAAAAACCCACAGGCTTCATGGAGGTCATTTATTTTTAAGATGGAGGAGCATCTCAATATAAAAATAACTTCTACATGATCAAATTTTATAAATGTCTCTAAAACACCAGCAATAAACGCCAGGTTTTGGTGACTGTTCCGCACAATCAAAGTGCAAGGGCTTCTTACTAGAACTGCCACTCTGCACCAATTGTAAACAATCACACAGGGACAAATCCATCATAGTCGAGGCAGAGATACAAATTTTCCATACTAACCTCAACAGACCACAGTGCAAAGCAGAAAAAGACGTGTTTTCAGTAAGGGATGTGGCCACGTAAACTGGTTGGAAAGGTCATTGATGAGATCCAACAGTGGAGGAGGATCTGAGAAGAGGGGGTTACTAAATCAGGTGTACTAAATCAGTTACTGTATATATCACTGTATTTCGCCTTTTTATTGACCTGTACATCACTGATCACAAGTAGAACTCCCAACACAGTACCTTACAGCTGCTTCAGGACCAGTAGAGCGGTTGAATGAAAAGCTCAGTCCTAAATGCACCTGCCAGGGTGTCCATTGGGCCAGTGCATATGGAGCGTTTAATATGCAAATGTGTTAAAAGCACACAAAGGGACAGGCAAGGGCGGGATATTGATGAATGCCTTGGTAACTAAAGTGCTGACAGCCCAACAATCACAGCTGTGGCTCTGAAGCCCAGTGCCGATGGGTCTGTTTTGCCTCACAAATAAATGGAGACAGCACTTGGCCATGGTCACTGCTACTCCATACCACAAAGAGAAACGCCATGAGTGCAGACAAACACTTTTCTTAATCACATTGTATTGATAGATTGATAGATTTGTGGAAAAAATCAGAGGTGGTGGTGGCTTTGAAACTTTAAAGGAAAACTGGTAGAGTGTTGGATTATGTAGTTACCTGGACATGATATGAGTCCATAGTGGTGAAATATCCTTATTAGTCACTCCGTGCTCCTGTGGGCTGCTCATCCAGAATACTGTATTCACATCTCTCCATTCACTTCCACAACATGGCAAAACAGGTCCCAAAACAACATTTTCAGCAAATAAACAAACACTAACAAAGCAGATTATACCAATGCAAGAAGCAACAAGTCCCAGTACCAATTTTTTTGTGCAATTACAATTATTTGTGAAAATAATATAAGGTTCTTTCTTTCTGGTGCAAGATTACTATGCTGAAGATACCTGCAGATGTTACCTGCCAGATCTACTTTCCAGTTCAAATAAGAATGTAACAAAGAAACAACCATTTAATTGGGTACTGCAATTTGTAAAGAACTAAAGAAGATATTTCCCCACCATGTGGACTCATATTATGTGTAGGTAATTATACAACCTAACACTCAAAGTTCAATTTGCTTTAACTTTGACCACTACATTTGCAAGAATACTTTGAATAGGCCTATTTTTCAAGTTTATAAAATGTATTCTCAGCAATGTCAGTTCATGTCATGATGTGATCTCTGTAAAAATCAAAACAAATTGTTAAAATGCTAATTTTAGAGACCAGAAAACACAAACACACAAACAACAACGACGACAACAACAACAACAACAACAACAACAACAACAACAAAAAACAGTCCAACACCCCTTTCAGTACCAGGGTTAATGCCACTGCGCCAAGAATGCCAATACATCAATGTCATGCCTACAAGTCAATGTTTAATTTAGCACACAACATGGGAAAATGATCCCAACATGATTTCAGTGTTGTGTTGGCTTGAACTATAGCCATTTATTTATATATTTTTTATATTGTTATTTTATACATTTTTAAATGAAGCATGAATGAAGCAATGGACATGAAAATAAATCTCAGGACTCCAGAGTGTGGAGACCAGAGAAGGGGAAATCTCCACTATCCGCACAACGCACAATGAGACATTTATCTATGTAATATCTAACATATATGTTGGAAATGTCAGCGGATGGGGAGGGAGAATAGGAGCAGAGATTTTGTTCTCAAACAAGTACTAGTTTTGAAAGCAATAAATCTGAGCACCTGGCCAAGTAATCACTGAGTCATTGCTATTGATCACCAACCCTATCAATGTTCTAGAAATATGTTGTGGCCAGTTTGTAATGTGGTGCAATTGAAACGTTCATGTAATGCCCCTTTAATGTCAAAAATATTTGCGCTTCGCTCAAGATTAGTTCCATCAATCTCAAATCGTAACGTCCATTGTAAACAGATTCAGGACTATAAGATCGCTCTATAAAGATCTGATATAATCTGATCTTAAAATGCATTTAAGCCCTTAAACTCTGATTTTTCCTTATATTTCCCCTTAAGTAGCTTCAAAGTTGAACAAAAAGTCACACCCATATTGTGTATCTGCTGGTTGCAACTTCATTGAAGCTCCATCACACTTGAAATATTCAAAGCCAAGATGCCATTGTTTTATGGCTGCTGCATTACAGCAAATATAAAATATCTACATGTCTTGTGTATCATTTTATACATGTTTCCCTGTAATTCAGCAGGTCATTGTTGATATCTCTGAAAACTTTGGCTTTTCTACCAGAACTTGAAACAAAGTGGGTTTCCAATATATTTTTACAAAGCTGCAATTTTCATATGTTCACTGACAGAGTTACGGCTAATGATAACTCACTTCCACATGCAAAACAGATGACTCAACCCATTCACTCAGCTTATGTAAACATACAGTTAGTAACCTTTGAGTATATGCCTAATAGCGAAAGCTTTTACAGAGCTAATACTGTAAATGCCTATCAACTCTGAATCCATACAATTACAGTTGCTTAAGATTAAACCCGTAGCCATAAACCAGTTTGTTAAAACATGACAAGCTGGTCAGCAAATTGGAGTCTGAAATTGAAGCTATGTGCAAAAGATCTATCTTTGTTTCTTTATTTATGTGTCTCATTTCAGCATTACTGTAATATTGCAACTTATTAATATCAAGTTATTTAAAGACATTGGACATGGGGGAAAAATCATGGCTCATTTTCATGGGTGGGAAGGCTACTGAAACATGATATAAATATAATATAAATAATTAAGTAAAAGTAGCTACTTATATGCTGAGATATTACTAAAGCAAAAGTAGTGTCAAAAACTAGTAAGGTAAAAGTACAAATTAGCTTATTTAAAACTAAAAGTACCGCCCTCAAAATGGCTAAAAAATGTACAAATACACCAAAAAGCTACACAGCTGCAGTAAATGTAACAGGTTACTTCCATTGGTGGTCATTTTCCAAGGCGGGTGCAGGACACAACATGCCAAGGCAAACAAGGCTTTCAGACAGATATGAGAGAGGGATTCTCCCAGAGGATGAGCTCTTAGCAGACTAACAAGCCCACCAGCCACCTCACTATGAGAAACATAGCTGCTGCTTCATTTCACCAATAATTGGGATCTTGCTTCTGTCTAGCAACTGCTGCCAATAAGAGCCATGCTACAGTTAATAAAAGCACGGCTCTCTGGTGTGTGTGTGTGTGTGTGTGTGTGTGTGTGTGTGTGTGTGTGTGTTCACTTACATTCATGTTCCTCTGCACTTTTTTGGCATGATTATATGTATGTATGTATTTGTGTGTGTGTGTGTGTGTGTGTGTGTGTGTGTGTGTGTGTGTGCGTGTGTGTGTGCGTGTGTGTGTGTGTGTGTGTGTGTCTGCGTATGTGTGTGTGTGTGTGTGTGTGTGTGTGTGTGTGTGTGTGTTCATGAGCATGTCTGTGCATGTTAGTGTTGCTGTTAGCAGTAAGTTAGTTGGGTGTTGTGATGGGGGTTGGGGTGTGACTGCAGCAGTCCTGCGCCCTAAAACCCATTATTTCCAAAGAACTGCCGTGGTGCAACGACAGATTTTCGATGCACCCAGCAAAACACACACAGAGTTCAAACTAGCTGAGCTTTTGCTCTGTTGCTGAACTGGCATCAAGGCTAACCTTAACCAACCTAACCTTAACCAATAAGTCACAATTTGCCTTTGTAGTTGTGAGGACTGGCCAAAATGTCCTCACTTCCCAACACACACACACACACACACACACACTGTCTTTTCATTCATGAATATTATGTTACCAGAGAGTAAAAAAATAGTCAAATAATAACACCCAGGTTAAAGTCCGTATTCAACAAAATCTAATATGGAGAAGAAATTGTTATCTAATAAATTATCCCGGCACAACATGACAAACATAACTGCTGGCATTACTATGGTAATTCCTACACAACCTTTCTATTGAAAATATTATGCATTTCCT
Source organism: Holocentrus rufus (assembly GCA_900302615.1). Taxonomy (NCBI): domain Eukaryota; kingdom Metazoa; phylum Chordata; class Actinopteri; order Holocentriformes; family Holocentridae; genus Holocentrus; species Holocentrus rufus. The sequence continues at coordinate 6,883 of OMLF01050282.1, forward strand.
ATGTGTTGGATTGTCATTCGGACACCCTGTAGTAACAGTGTCATTTTACAATAAACCAAAGAAACCTGTGCGTGCTGATGAAAGATGGGAGGTATTTTGCATTTGAACACATGCTGTTCCCTCCACATGCTTTACAGCGCTCTAGGCAAATACTGTAAGTAGATAATCTGCAGAGCCTAAGTCCCTAAATCCAATAAAACCACTTAATGAGGGAAGGTGTGAAGTTGAAACTAAAGCCCACCTCAGTATATCGTTCAGTGAAGATCATGAAATCATTCATCCAAACAGTATGTGCAGAAATGAGTAGAAATATTTCTATCTTTCTCTCAGGACTATCAAGGACATGAGAGCATGATTTTCAATACACATTAAACAGAAAAAGAAACATTTGAAGACCAAACATCGGTTGACAGTGAATTCACTATAAAGGCTATTACCCAAACTTTTGTTTCTGTGGACATTTGACACTCCTAGGGGATAAAAACTGACCTTGAATTTGAATGCCCTAAGTAGAAATGTCAGCTCAGCTGTCTTTGAAAAATAACTGTAACTCAGTTTACCTCTGATCGTTGAATCACACTGCCCCTCCAATTTTCACCACCCGTTTTCCCCAGTTGTCTAGCCTGTCACCTAACCTGACAAGTTCAGTGTACAATGATGAATTGGGCCTTGTGGCTTTTGACCATTCCACTAAGATTAAAAACAAATATTTGCCTCAGTTGACTAGGGGTCATTATGAGGATCAAGTTTTTATAGTGTTAAATTCTATTTTAGATTTGAGCTTCTCTAAATTAGAGCAAACACCACTTTATATAACTTGTAGATATGTTTGGAAATTAAACAGTTTTAACGTATAAATAATTTTGTTCAAAAACTGGGCCAATTTTTAGGCCATGAATGAGTGTACTGTAATTATGTAACCATTCCAACATTTTTCCCTCGGCATTCTCTAGAAAAAAGTTGCTTCCCACAAAGAACCATGCACTGGTGAACTTGTGAACTTCTACATCATTTTAAAGTCATAACAAAATGGGGGGTTACATGGGTGACCAAGGTTCCATGAATGAAGGTCAGCACGGGTTAGCTTCACCTTGAGGGTGACCTGTTTTAGAGACAATATGGCAAATACATTTCCTCACTACCGGGAATGTAATCAGACCCTATAAAAACACATGCACATCTGCTGACACACTCTCCAGTTTTTTCCAATGTTTTGGGGAAAATACTCTTTCTCTGACTTACTCAGACTGAGACAAGATGTTTGATACCATTTTCACCTCTGTACATCCATTGGTTTGGTTCCTATGAGTAGCATTTCATGTTAGCTTAGCATAAAGACTTGAAGTCTACAGGAGTCATTAGCCTAGCTCCATCAGAGTGAAAAAATAAACCTTACAGCATCTCTGAAGGTGTCTTATTTACATAATGTACCATGTGTGTTACATGTTAATGAAATACATGTCCTAGAATTTTTGTTTTGTTTTGTTTTGTTTGCTTTAAACAAGTTTCATTTTAGAAGAAATTAGATGGAAGAACTACTACTGATGAACAATTTCTCCTAGAGTGACTTTTTTTTTTTAATTCCAAGACATGTATTTCAAATACACGATACATTGTTTTTTCACTTTGACAGAGCTAGGCTAATGACTCCTGTAAACTTCAAGTCTTTCTGCTAAGCTAACATGAAATGCTAACCATAGAAACCGAACCAGTGGACGTACAGAGGTGAAAATTGTATTGAAGATCTTGTATTTTGCCCAAAACTTTGGAGTATTCCTTTAACCCTCTGCCCTACTTCATATCGGTCAACATGCCATAATATGAATATGATTAAAAAATATAGCAAATTAAGTTGGGGGGGGGGTTGGAATGGGGCAGTAAAAACGGGACAAAAATCAAAATCATCACTTTATCATTACTTTATTTGCACAAAATAATCACTTTAAACGCACTGTAACATAAGATGCAGGCATCATCATGCAATACCTGTAAAGAAAGGCCCTTCAACATAACAGGGAGAGTTCCTAGAACACCGACAACCCAAACAAAAAGTGCAGGGCAAATTTAATGGGTAAATTTAACTCTGCGGCATGTAGAACAGAAGAAGCTATAGATGATACCACATTCAGGCAATAAAGCCTGGCAAATGTCAGTGACAAGGTCCAGTCAGCTGCTGCACAAACGTCCTTCAAGGAGACACCACGGAGCAGGCAGCCATGCTCCTGGTAGAGTGGGCCACCACACCAGACTGCAGGGAGGTCACACGCAAGAAACTTCAGGGAGAGAAACAGAGGAGGGATCCCTCTCCCAGGATCATTGTTGCCATTTATTATTTTTGGTATTTTACATATTTGTTTCCTCATTGGATTAATAAAATTTCATCTCTTTATATTAGCCATACACAATTTCTATCTTTGTTTTGTGAGGTAGAAACCTAATCCATATTAAGAGTTTCTTTATTTCTCCTAAATGTGCTGCCAAGTTTCTGATTCTGTGGCTTCTGCTTCTGAAATATTTAGTCTGTACTACCCCCTTGTGGTGAAGCAGAGGCCTTTTATTTTATAACTGAACTGGCTTTAGATCAAGTCATGCTAACCTGCACTAATTGAACTTCACATTGAACTTCTATATATTTGTTATGGAAGGTGTTTACATATCGTTTAGTAACATGTCTTCATTAAGGCCATGGCCAATTACAAAGCTAGTACACCTGCCACACACAGCAACAGCACTGTCATGAAAAGGCTCGAGTGTTGAGCCCCTCTCATGACCTTCTTATATATCTGTGACACAGGAATATTATAAACATAACAAACCGTGACCCACTTATTTACTGTTCATTTTGCTTGTTCCATTTCCTCTGGTATTTATCACTTAAAATAATTTCTTTCCCTCCCATAGCCATGTTGTGGTGCCCAGAGAGCAGCAGAGACTCTGGAGACAGACCATGTCTGTAGGTTTACCTGGGATGCTCTTCTCCCCTTCTTCCCATTCCCTGTGAAGAAGAACAGTGCTGGATGTCCACCTTGTTCACTGCAGATTGAACAGTTTTTCTCTGTTATTAACAATGCTTTGAAAGATGAGAGAAACGGTGCCAGGAGTGCTTTCCCTCTTACAACATTAGCTGATTACTTTAAACAATAAGAGGGGGGGTTCCATCTCTATTGTTAGCAAAATGACCAAAATGCACCCATTGTTAACCTGCCACCCCCTGTACATCCCTCTAGTAGTGGAGAGAATATACAGGAGCAGAGGGGTTGTGTAGTCTTGTCTGCCCTGCTCATTGATCCTTTATCTAACTGAGGTTTGTGCAGATTAGAATCTAAGGTACTGAAATATCAGTAGCCTAACTGTGCTGTGTTTTGATAAATTCATGTTATTGCAGATGTAATTGTAGCGTATATAGTCTATAGTTTGTCACCTTCACCTTCAGAAATTAGAAATATGACACACACACAATTATAACACAATTATATTCTATTTCACCAAATTACAGGCTAATTATAAAATGCATACAATGCAAAATTAGATCCAAAATACTACAAGTAGACATTATTCTACCCAAATTAGGCACCATACTACCAAATACAATTACACACCACATTCAATGCTACCAACATATATGGGCCTATGTCAGACATAGCTTTTATAATAATCAGACAGTACACTGAGTGTTAGGAGGACAGCACATTTATTATTGGGTTTTATTTAACATAGGTTCACCTTATTACAGGGTAATTTGCTACTGATTACAACGAAACCGTACCGTAAACTAAAGTCAAATCATATCTCTGCTAGCTGAGACTCAGAGGAGGCTGAAAAAAGGAGAAGGGTCTGGCTGCAGGCAAGTGGAGGCATCCACAGCAAGAGGTTTATTTTTCTGTGTTGAACACGGTTAAAGTTTATGGCTATGCTCATTCTGAACCCTAACCATAACAATAATCCCAACCTTAACCTCCTTTCCCAACAAATATAGCCACGTGTTTGTGGATGCCTCCTGCTGCGACTCCAAGCCTGCAGCCAGACTCTTCTCCTTTTCTGAGCCTCCTCTGAGTCTTAGCTAGCAGAGAGATGACTTTAGTTTACATTACAGTTTTGTCATAATGAGTAGCAAATTACCCTCTAACAAAGTCTAACAAGGGTCTAAGAATGGAAAATAAAGATGCATTCTCCTGAAGCTTTCATGATGTCACTGAAGTATATTTGGGGTCTGATAGTGACATGGCATCAACTGGGATGATGTCTTAACTGGTATGGTTCCCACAAACTACATGGGACAATCCAGGGTGAAAGAAGGATGGATCAAATAGTGGAGATATGGTTTTGCTTTAGTTTACGGGACAGTTTTCTTCTACTGAGCTGCAAATTACCCTGTAATAAGGTGAAACTATGTTAAATAAAACCCAATAAAAATGTCCTGTCCTCCCAGTACTACTAGTAGGTAATCTAATAGTTACATTAGTTTATTTATTGATTTTTCTATTTACAGCTTTCCTCCGGGTTATCTGGACAGGCTGGACCAGTGGGTGTTGAATGAAAAAACAGATCTGGATTACCAACAAATCTTTTCCTCTATGCAGTCTGAACGCTGAATAGTCACTTCTTCACTGATTTCAGGAGAGTAACGCCCTACTGTTCAGACTGACCAACCAGTGTAAGAAACGGGCAAGAGACAGCAGGCCATTTCCAATTAAAATACCACTTTATTACTGAATAAATATATAAAAAAATGGGGATGTGTCCAACGGGCTGAAGGAAGTCTGAAGAGCGTTGCGTGTGCGTCGTGGGGTGCCCAGCCTTTTCTCTCTGCCTTGGCTCAGCCACTGTGCTCCACCTCCAAGGCCTGCTGTGCTGACACTGTCGCTGGGTTCTGTCGGCCTGGCGTCTGCCTACACCTCTGTTCTGTTATCGGCTGTCCCAAGGGCATGGAGCTCCCGGGCTGCTCCACTGCTCACCCACGGTGACCCAGAAGGCCGAACAAAACACCTGCAGCAGACCTGGAGGGGCACTGCAGAGACTCACACACCCACGCTCTGTACCAAGTGGGAGAACACAGCAAAATGATACACTCCCATGTGTGTGTCTCACTAAATAAGCTGCAGATTGAAGGGCACACCCAAGCACACCTGCAGGCCATTACCCACCACCAGCCAATTCACCCTTTGTGTAACAGCCACACACACAACCAAACATTGGGAATTCACAAGTGTTGGCACTGCAATCACAGCAACCCAGGCCGATACAGGTCTACCCTGTTACAAGAGTAACAACCAGGTTCCAGGGGGTTATGTGGGAGCCAATGGGAGCTGAGCTCCCATAAAGAAGGGTCTGGGCTCCTGTGAAGAAACTAAATTCATACATCTGTGGGGGTCACTAATAATACATTAACACCATTTTTTTTTACCATTTCACCATTGTTTTAATCACAAGTAATGAAAAAAGCCGCCATTTCAGAACCATGGACAGTGTTATTGGTTGTGTGTGTAGTCTGTCATTTCATCTTATCGCCGGCCCAGTTGGCCTAATTAAGACTATTGAAACTTTGTTGCTGCAATATCGTAGACATTTTGGGCAATTTCGGGTTATTGCACTTCACTTGACTGTGAAGTAGTAGTGTGGGCTGCTGTAACAGTGTATGAAATTTTTGGACCATGTAACGCGCAGTGAACTCTCTCTCTCTCTCTCTCTCCCTCTCTCTCTCTCTCTCTCTCGGAAATCGCACATTATTTTTTTGTTTATTCGGTCAGTTATTCATTTCAGTAGCGTAGCCAGAAAAAAGAGGATATTTCAGAGGATATTTTCTGGATATTTCATTAACAAAGCTTATTAATTTATTTTTTTGTGAGTTCACATAATTGTTTTGTTGCAAGCAAATATCTGGTTGATATAATTAATAAAAAATTCTAGATTTATTTCTTGCAAAACACACCTCTTGTTAATGTTTTTTTGGCAACAGGTTCCCTTTCACCTGTTTCAGTGCGCGGCTGCAGGACAGTGACACAGCAGCACTGCTGATGGACACAGCTGAGCCGCAGTGTCTCATTTCCCTCTTAACTGAGACTCACACAAAAACTAACCCTAACAAATTAGGAAATCTATATAGCTAAAAATGAATTCTGCATCGTTTATTTTCCTCCGATTTTTTTGGGAGTACCAGCTGCCTGACTGGGTGGCACCAGCACAGCCAGGCACACCTGTGGCTACGCCAGTGATTCATTTATTTCTGCCATTAACATCAGTTATTTTAAAGACCCCAACAAATCTCAGATTATAACTCAAACCCTGGTAAAAACCCTTCTGTGACTTGCACTTCAGTACATAAGTTTGAAGGTATCACTAGATGTTTGACCACAAGGTTTAAAAAGTGTGTTTAATGATGACACCAGATACATAAAAATGTGACACTGTCATGACTCCACCTCCGTGTGTTTTGTCTGTTTGTCTTGATGTTTAGTATTTTCTCTCTCTGCCTTACTCTTCCCTGCACACTTCCTATCACTCTCTCCCATCTCACTTGTCACTAATTACTAGGTCCTGCACACCCAGCTCAGCTGTTCATCATCTAGCAATCACCTCAGTCTTTTTATACCCTGCAAAGCCATCCAGTCCCTGCCAGATCGTTGTGCCATACACAGTTTGTTTATGAGCCATTCATCCAGCTCCAGCTTTGTGTCAATTACCTGCCAGCCTAATGCGCTTGAAGTTTGTTTGCCTGCCAGTCTGCTTGCTGCTATTACCTGCCTGTCCACCTTGTTTAACTCCTTGTTTCTCTGTCACCAGTTTGCCCACCTGCCTCCCTGCTGCCCAGCCCTCATCTCAAGTCAGCCAGTCAGCTCACTACCCTTGGATACTCTGTAGACCGGATCCATCTCCCAGCTCTACCTCCATTCACCACATCACCATTGCTTCACAATAAAACTACTGTTTCACCTTACCTCTGTTCTCTGAGTCTGTATTTGGGTTCTATAGCCAAACGTGACAGACACACCTTCTTGTTTAACTTAAATGTATATTGTTGAAGTCATGTAATGGAGACACAATGTAGTTGCAGTTAAATTCAACCAAGTTAAATCTTTACTCCGAGCCACTTGTGTGTAACCTGTATAAGGGACCGTTCATTATTTATGGAATGGGCCACCGGAGGAAAATGGGGGGGGAGGGGTCATGCCATAATATTCTTTGTTGAGGGGTGGGTCCACTAAAAAAAAAAAGGCCAGCGAGGGGGGGTCATTCAACTTTTTGTCTGGGGGATCTGCCCCCTATGCCCAGCAGAGCAGGCGCAACCTGCTTTTTACAGTCTATGGGCGCAATGAAAATCGCCCCACCCCCCTACCCCTCGATCCTAGGTGTAGGCGACATCAGCAACCTCCGACAAGATGGATCACAACGCCACAAGAACAAGTGTACGGGCCGCTGTCTGGAGGCATAAAAACCTCAGCGTTTCCTCCCAGACCCTGTCA